>JAPDEK010000087.1:0-142793 GCA_027569065.1 Aspergillus cavernicola | reverse complement strand
CCCCCCCCACAATGACCCGCCCCCCCCCCCACACACCCACCAAACTACAAAGACATCCCCTCCCCCCGCCACCCCGCTACATTTTCATTCACCCCCAACCCCCCACCCCCCCCGCCCCCCACCCCCACCCCCCCCCCCCCCCCCCCCCCCCCCCTTCACCCTCTCGTCTCAACATTCCCCTCTCCAATCTCCGAAGTCAATCATGGCTGTTTTGATGGCATCCCTCCCGTGCCTCCTGCCCAACCTGGCGAGCACCAGTACTGGACAAATCCTGTTCTCTGCGAGGAGATTCAAGCCTAAGACGCTTGAAGGTCTTACTGTTATTGAACAATACTGGTGAAAGTAAGCATACCCCAGAGAATTGATCAGGAATAATGTATTAGCAACAGCTATTGCATTCAATCAAACAAGGACTATGTGGTCTATCTACTTTATTATACAAAATCTATAGGCTGTAGGCGAGAGATATTTAGCAAGTATCTAAGGCTTCCGTACCGGGGTGATCAGATGACCCGGGAATTACGTTATGTCTCTTCGCTCAGCGTCAATCTACTCAAGAGACGTGGGTTCTTGCGAATAGCTTCACTTCTTCTACTTCTGGTGTTCTCCTTATTACACTGATTGCGCAACCCTATAAGATATCTCCGGTGTCTCACATAGAATGACCCGAAATGGTGACTCTGGATTTTCACAGCAAAAGATAGCAATCGTTTTTCCATTTGACAACTGCTTGAAAAGGTCAACGAAGAAGCACTCCAATATTAAACTGGCTAATGTCTTTGATCTCTCTAGCACCACACTCTTTTCTTCCCACAATCATCTACTATCATCTTGCGTCGCCTTTCCACCCATTTCATATATGCTAAATCCTAGTTGTAGGGATGGTGGAATACATGTGAACAACATGTCCCGCATCTTCAAAATATCCTGAAGACCGCAAGCACTGAAATTATTTCTTAAACACAACTTGAATTGACTATTCCCTGTTTTCCATCTGACTAATCTGCAGGCCATGACCCAGGTATATTTGCCATCGCTTCACTCGCATCATCCTCGTACCTCCGGTCACAACCCCAAGGAGGAAAACGAAAGTGTTTGTCCAAATAGAACACAGCTATTGCTTTGAAAATAGCAAGGTATCTATAGTTGGATTTCCACTCAAGCTCCTCAAGCTCCTCAAGATCAACATCTCCAGATACAATGGCGGCTAGCGTTTCGAGATACCTGTGCAGTTCGTTATAGACCAGAACATTTACTGGGCCCTGGTAGTGAAAGACATGACCAAGAAAGAAGTTTGCATGGTAAGCTCCGTTGAAAATTTCAGCATCTGCGAGAATGCATCGCGCATCAAGGTTTTGATGCTCTTCGTCCACGTGGAATAGGTTTTGGAGGGCATTTCGGAGTATATAGAGTACCTCCTTGTATGGTTTCATATCCAGAAGTAACAGAGGCATCGGTAGAGCTCTATAATTTCCGGGCTTAATTCCGTTTGCTTCCTCTGATGATTGGAAGGCGTCAAGGACTTTGAAGATGTTATTGAAGTGTTGTCGAAGTTCCTGCTGCTTAAGTTTCTGTTCATAGGCCACACGTTCCGTCACCCAAAAGCTTTTGCTACGCTCAATCTTCCTATCTGTGGCCAAGACTTGTTTAGAGTTGATACCACAGGCTTTCAGACAATCAATCCAAAGATCGAAGTTTCCAGTAAATCGGGCAAGATCAGTCGGTGTGCCATATGACTCTGAAACCGCGAACAAGTCAAGACCATGCTGAATGAGTAATTCAATTCGCTTTTTCTGACTGGCGCGATCTTCTTCATCGTAGATTGGTCTTTGATCCTTCCAAGTCCGGAACGGACAGCCTAAGATTTCCGCACAATCGACATTAAAGAACCCGAATTTACATTTTTGCTGTCGAGGTTGAAGGGAGGCTATCGCAGCATGCAGACAGGTGATTCCTTTCCATCGCGGGAAATGTCCGTTCGCAGAAACTGCTAGACTTGCCCCGTTGTTCAAGTGCCATTGAAAAATCTCAATGTTGGCCTTGGCATTTGAGGACATGAAGAACAGAGCGGTGCGACCAAAGTGATCTTGATCATTCAGAACCGGTAAATATTCGATAGCAATTGACCTCCACGGAAAATCAATGCTCGATTGACAAGTTTGGCAAAAGGTGTGCCAAGGGTTCTGACCAGTAAAATCAGGTGTCCAGGGATCAATCTGGCTTTTCTCAACCAACAAATGAAATATTTCCCAGTCTTTCTGAGAAAGTGGGCCTCCTCGAAGTTGAGACATATAATGTAAAGGATTCCTGTTTCCAAATATTTCTCAGTATTATAAACGGAAATTGTAGGCTTAGGAAAGTTACCTTCCATTATCATCAACAATCCGGGTGTTCGCCCCAAGGTCAAGCAGCTGACGAACCAGTTCAAGATGGCCATTCCCAGCTGCCTGCAAAACAAGTAATCACATTAGCCTCCCTATAATATTTGGAGGCATATATTCTTACCATAGCAATTAAAGAATGTCCATACTTGTCCGTGCTGTCCGGCAAAGCTTCCCTGTCTTGGAATTTTCTCCTCACATTTGTGATATCACCACAGCAAACATCATGAAATATCCCCTCGTATCTTGGTACTAGCTGCACAGTTCTTACGCTCTGCAACAGGTTCAATCCTCCGGCAGTGTTCGCATAGAGTCTTGCGATAAAACCCCTGCAGAAGGACAATGAAGGGGTAAATCTGAGGTTTATCTCTGTGTATGAATTTTGCTGCCTTTGGTAAAGATCACTTGTCGTAATCTTCTTTCTCAGAATTGATACAGATAGCGTTCCCAAGAAAAGGTCGAGATGCCGACTCCTAATACGGTAGACGTCACACTGTGTGTGTTTACCTGGGGGACAGTCAGATCGAAAGAGGTCACTTTGGTTGTTATAAGGTTGACTGCTTTGTGACCCCAAAGCTTCAGACTTGTATCGACAGTTGCACGAGCTGTCTAGATGCTCTTTTCGTTGAATAACATTCTGGAAGTTTGTTGGCGTAGCTAAATCCAATTGCTCGATCAGTCTTTGAACAGTACGTGTTATGAGCAAGGTGATAAGGGACGGCATAAGTAAAACTAACTAGTTTACTAGTTAATTAGTTATTTTGTATAACTTACACAGGCCCTCATCATCTCTGCACTTGGAGACAGCACTATTCTCAACTACTACAAGTTCCCCTCTTGATCCAGCGAGGCTTCTTTCTATCTTAGAAAGAATCAAGGAATGCTGACAAGTAGTTTGACTGTTGCCCACATTTAACGGAGTTTAGAAAGTAGAGGCATTTGCACTTACAGTTGCAAAACAAGCAGAGCGAGAGACAGGTCATCTATGGTCTCCCTAAGAGACGCTCTTGCCATTGAAAGGTTTTCCTCGAACGCAAGGCTTCTGAATGCCCCTTTGATTCTCCGTAACTTTTTGGTGGCCTTGCTTGCTTCAATGTCCTGCGTAATGTTTTTGACCCTTTCTAGCGAAGGTCTGCAGCGTTCCAAACATGCAAATACGTAGTGATCTCGAGACTCACGAATAGCCAGAGTCCTGATAACCATGAGGAGTCGTTCGACATTCTGCAGGCTGCTGGAGATTTCTGTGGAAATGGAAGGAAGATCATGAAGGCGTCTCCAACAACGCTGGACGGATTTTGTGACTTGCAGTAATTCAAGTGCTAATGAACAAGCGCCAAAAGCTCCTGCAACAACCCCAAATACTTCTGCCATGGCTTTTCTTAATAGATCAGGCAGGATCAAATAAACCAAAAAAGGAGAAAAAAATTAGATGAAAAGCTTTCTTTTATGTAAAGGAGCCTAGGTTTTTGAATAGGGGATTATTTCTATGGGCGGCTGTGCTGATATAGTCAGTCAGACGCTCGTGCACAGCCTCCTACATCAAAGGGAGCTGGTTTCCAATGAAAGCCGCTCCTTGCCTGAAGCGCTTTCTTCAAGGCAGCATTAGGCAGCAGTACCTAGTCACCCCTGGGCAATCAACAAGGTCCTCAATACTAGCTAACACTCATACAGTTCAACAACTGCATTTGACAGACTTTATCAGTCTAGAAGCTGCTTTAAACAGGCTCCCAAGGTCCTTCATCACATTCAAAAGCAGCCATGCAGCACCTTATAAAGGGCTCTGAGGTAGCTATCTACAAGACTATATTATTAGCAAAGGCAAACCATGATCTACACCTTGCAAATAAAAAAGAGAAGCAGAGAAAGGGTTGATCTAAATACTAAGTAGCCCCTAATGAAGGTCTTTCTATACAGGAAGCCAGAGATCAAATATTATTAAGAAATACGCAAGATAATAGGGTTGAAGTGTTTGAAGCAGAGGCTTCGGGCTCTGCTTTATTAACTGTTGGCAGTCAAACTCTCTGCAGGCGCAATCTACTGTTTAATTACTTGGATAATCTTATTATTAGTGCAATCCCCCTTTGGTGGAAGTTAACGCTCATTTAAATTTAGGACTCTCCGAGTCAATTTCCAGAGAATCCATAGTAAAACCAGCTAATTAGTAACACTATAGTTCCAGTATTCCTAAAAGCTATCCAAGATAACAAGAAGGTGTTCGTAGTCAGGCCATTACATATGTTCATAGCTATAACGACACAGATACTATTGAACTTCTTCACCCCTAATAAACTCCAGATTCCCTCACTACAGATGTACTTTTATTTCCACCGCGATCTGACGCCTGGCTTTCCTCAACATCCTCCACTATCGCCACTCGACTCCGACCCCGACGTCGGTACTGCACGTACGCCAGCGTCAGCGCCGTCAGAGAATGCAGGACCGCAAACCCAGCAGCACCATAGTTCCCTGCAACAACACCTGGCTGATCAACTGTTTTGAACAGACCCAACGGGATTGTGGCATCAGCCACGTACGCCCATACATTGAGACCGCCCGAGGCAAAGGCCCGTGTGGCGGGATCTCCAGAGAGAGTATCCTGGGTCCACGCCCAGAACATGGAGCTACTGGCCTGGCAGAACCCGGAGAGATAGTACAGCGTCCATCGTCCGGCACGGTTCTCGGGGAAGACGGGGGTGCTTGCGAGGGTCAGGAAGATCACGGCTGCGACGCTGCTGCCGACTACAAGAAGCGGCCACCGTCGTCCATGCAGCAAGGTGTCACTGGTCCATGCCATGGCAAGGGTGATGACCACAATGACTGCTTGGATTGGTGTGGTATAGTTATCTTCCAGCGGGTCAGCGGGATTCTGAAGGTTGGAGCAAGGGCAGATATATATATCTCACTGATTTGGGCAACGGTGTATGAACCGGGCGTGATTGTGTTCCATTCCTTGAGCCAATATGGCATGGATAACAGTGGTTGTTGACAAACGCAATTGCAACTAAGCAGTGTTAGTTGCGCGACCGAGTGGGATGCAACAGACCATACTCACAAAGAGATCAGCCAGAGGAGCCACTGGTCATGGGTGAGGTAGGTCAGCATAGGCAATTTTCTGGTGATCTCCTAACCAAACCTACAATATCAATGGTAAAAACCCATCGCTTGACCTGTTTCAGAGTAAAGGCCCCCTGCTTGACTCGACCTTCCTTTGGATTTCGGTTCCGGGCGATCTCGATTTCCTAGTATTGTTCGTGTTAGACCAAAGCAACAGATAGTATACACGTGAAAAAGCCATACTCTTGCGGTAAACAGACGATCTGGCTTCTGGCGCGCTGGTACATCCGGGTAGAAAAAGATCTGAGGCAGGATAATAGCTAGCGAGATGCTACCATCAATGATGAACAGCCAGCGCCAACCGGACTTTCCGTGCACGCCGTTTAGTCCGTTATACGCAGCGGCCTGGAGATAGCTAGAAAACATTGGCCCGATCGCAGTGGTAATGTTAATGATGGCGATACGGCGTGCCAGTTCCTCTTTCTTATACCAGGCCCCGCAAAGATACACCACAGCAGAGAAGTGCCCGGTCTCGAAGATGGCCAAAATTGCTCTCAAGACATAGATATGGACTGCCTTTGTCATGGCAGACTGACAAAACGTGATAATCGTCCATCCAATCTCGAGAAACGGGATGAACCACCTTGGGTTGGTCCGGGTCAGCAATAGGTTACACGGCCACAGCGCGATGATCTAGCAAAGGGAAGCCTTATTAGCTTCGGAATGGAAGGTTCTAGGGGGGGAGCCAAGAGCATAGTACGAACATTAGCAACTGAATATGCGGTGCTGGCGTAGTTCATTTGCTGTTCGGTAATTAGTGGTGGTTGTAATCCGCCAACCCTGAAGTGATGCTGCACTTACATTCCCATAAAGAGATAACTCTTCCTTCATGCCACTGACAAAGGCACTGGAGAGGTTCGATCTTTCTCATGTTAGACATTCTGCGGGGTGCTTTGTGATGTGATAATCATACTTGTCCAGGTACTTGATAAACGTGCCCAGACAACCGAAAGTCATGAGAGTAAGGTCCATCTTCAGTATCAGTTTTCGCTCCTGTTTGGAAAGCATATTATTTAGAGGGTGACTTTTCCTGGGAAGATCAGCGCATATAGTCACCTCTGGCGGTTTGTCCCACGAATCCCATAACAGTCTGCGCCACAGAGATGTTCCTGCTTGTTGCTCATGGTTGTGTGGCTGATCATTGTCACTCAGCGTAGAAGGCGACATCGTATATGGATAAGGGAACATCGTATAACCAGGATTCTCCATCATTTATAATAAAAATCCTAGATCGTCGAAGCTTAACAGCTGGAAAAATGAATCATTCACTACCCCAATTGCGGGATCATGGGGATTCTGACGAGAGCCCAGCCTACGATGGTGCAACCAGATCATACTGCCCGTCTGGAATTTATTTATTATTGCACCTTCAAATCGGACCAACTTGTGACAGTCCCGAAAGACTCTACCGCTATCATGGCAAACCCGCTTGAAGATTCACTGCCAAACAGAAACTCCTCGATCGAAATCTTCCATATACCCAACAGCCGCCTCGTCCATGACGGAGCATTTCCTCTAGGAATCAAGCCCAAGGATGATGCAAGATTTTCGAGCGTGGACATCGCAATCAAGGATATCGAGCCGCTTGTAGATGAGGGCATATTCAACACCCTCCTCACCAGCCGTAACTTCTATCCCACTGAAAATGCAGGCAAGTCAAGGAACTAACTAACAGACTCTAGACGGCGCTATCTTGTTCCGTGGGTTCCCTATTCACACGGCTGAAGATCTGTCCAAGTTTACTCAGGCGTTCAAATTTCCACAGCCGCATCAAGAAGTTGGCTTGTCAGGCAAGAGAACCACGCTTGGTGGTAATGTCAAGACAGCAAACGAGGAGCCTTCGGATGTCAAGTTCTACTATCATAATGAATACGGTCGCAGTGCGCATTTTCCGGGCGTTCTGTTCTTCTATTCTCAGAAAGTTCCTAAGCAAGGTACGTGGTGACAAGCCTGGACGTGTTTCATGTGCTGAAGGGTTCTGTCCCAAGGTGGCCAAACTCCCATTCTGTCGACGATCGAGCTGTACGACAGGCTTCGAGATGAACTACCAGAGTTTGTTGACACGCTGCTTGCGAAAGGTACGATATGCTTTTTTTTTTTTTTGTCTTAGTAGGGTTCCTATGTTGGTGACACTTGAGACCTCCCCAGGAATCATCGGCCGCCAGTACTACCCGTCAAAAGAAGACCCCGAGGCCGTGACAATCGGATGGAACTGGCAAGATTCGTACGGGTTCACCATCGGCGATGGCGACTCCCTCGAGACCCAGCACCGAAAAGTCGAAGAGATCCTAGAGACGTGTCTCCAAGCACACGCTGAGTGGCAGGCCAACGGTTCTCTGCACGTCCTGCAACGCTTGCCTGCCTTTCGGCGAATTGAATCTACGGGGCAAATTGTGCCTTTCAATGGGCTCGGGGGAGTTTATGGTCGCCAACGGGATCGAGGGGCTCTTGCGCCGCCGTGGAGAGGCGTCGATGGCGGAATCCATCTGCCGACAACGTATGGAGATGATTCTGAGATCCCCCGGGAGTATTTGGAGCGGCTGCTGCAGATTTCAGATGATATCGGCTTCTTGGTTCCCTGGGAAGAGGGTGATGTAGCCCTGCTGGATAACTATACGGTCCAGGTAGGTCGCCCTTGTTGAGTAAAGCCATGTCTTTTAGTTCTAATTGGATTTTAGCACGCGCGGTCACCTTGGGTTGGGGAAAGGGCTTTGCTGGTCAGTCTATGGGATGGGCATGAGAGGTTTCAGGCTGTTTGAGAGAAAACCAACCGAATTTTACATATTTTGAATTTGCACACTGCTTCAAGGATAACCTAAATATCAACTTTAGAGGCGCTGATCCGAGTGTGAATAAGGGGTAGTCCAACATGGATATATATCTCGACACCCTCCACAGTGAATCACAGGAATATCCAGGAACATTATCATGGGCAGAAGAATTATTGTAATCGGCGCTCTGACGAAGTCGGCCAACACGCCTTAGAAAGTTTGACAGCAGACCCACACGAGATGGACCGAACCTCAAGGGCAACTACAGATACCCCTTTGCGATTAACGACCAACCAAGGGGGGCCACTTTCCCATTTTCTTCAAGGCACTCGCCCCGGGACAAATCCGAAGATGAGGTTCTTAGTTAGGTACTATATAGATTCCGAATCAAAAGAAAAGAGTTATTTGTAGAGATCGATCGTTGCTACTCAGATGTTATAATAATGCTGGATTCGTAATAAGCAACGGACAGTTTGGCCGAGTGGTTAAGGCGCGGGACTGCTAATCCCGTTCATTCGTGAGCGCAGGTTCGAATCCTGCAGCTGTCGATTTTTTTTTTCCCCGCATGTCGGATGACAGACACTCCAGAGATTAGGAGTCGACACCTACGTAGCCAAGCCACTAAATGAAGGTACTCAACCTAGATTTAGCTAGCTACCTGCCAGGTCTAGTTAGTCCTTTTTATATACTAACTTAACAAGGTAAACTGCTAGCCTAGTTTATCCTAGCATAAGACTTAGTGGCTTGGCTACATAGGGGGGTGTAGAAACTTTTGTCATGCCACTGTAGGTAGTAGAGTAGTTCTTTAAATGTTGAATAATATCCGAAGTCTGGAAATTGCGGACTACCGGGCCATACTGCAAATTGGCATAAGTAACAATATTAAATCCGAAAACCTTACAAGGACAGTTTGGCCGAGTGGTTAAGGTTAGTAAACCCATCAGCTGAACGCATTACCAACAGTGTCCTAACAATTCATAGGCGCGGGACTGCTAATCTCGTTCATTCGTGAGCGCAGGTTCGAATCCTGCAGCTGTCGATAAAATTTTTTCTTCTGTTTTTCCTTGCACACTTTTGGTTGAACATCCCTTATCGACATATAGAATACAATTGCGAGTTGTTCCTTGCCCAGCCCCCAGTGTACACTGGTTTCCATCCCGAAAAGAAGCGAATCATTGGAAAAGGAGACAAATAACCAATGATTTATTTGACCCCAAAACTATCGTGTAGGTGGTGACTAGGGACAACACAGGCTAACTTGAGGAAAGTATTCCGATTCTTTTGGCGAAGGTTTTTGTGTTCTTCAGAGAAGCTTCATATCATGTCACCTCGATCTTCGAACAAAGCAGCACCACCCCCCTCGAGAATTCACGAACACGACGAGGAGTACTGCCAGGTTGAGAGCGACGGAGACAGTAAAAGGACCCAACAACATGACAATAATGACGGTGAAGCAACAGGTGCAACAACTGCCCCCGAGAGACAAAATAACGACGGCCACATACTATCTATCCAATTTGCTTGATGAAGGTCTCCCAAACAACATAAGAGGCATCCGACGGAGTCACGAGAGCCACAGTCGTGAGCGGCCCGCCGCGTACGGAGATGGGATTGTATTTCGAGGGATTACTGCGAGGATGAAGACAAACACTGTTCCGGGAAAGCTCGACGCCGTCAACATGGAGTGTATTCCGGAAGGCTCTTTCAGGGAAATCACGCGGGAGATAAGACAATTTCTGGACTGCCGCCTGATAGCCACTGTGAGAGTGATTATGGACCAGCTGAAACCTACGAGTCAAAGCGATGTTGAAAAAGCTCTGCCTTTTTGTGGGTACATGTTCACTGACGGTCCATGGAAGAAAGCGTTGATAAAGTCTGGCGTTGATCCAAGGACAAGACCTGAGTTTCGCTCTTATCAAACTATTACCTTTCGCATTGTGTTCGACCCCATCGTTGAATGTGGGAAAAACGACTTGGCAGAGAAAGGCGAGCTCGCTTTTCCACAGCTACTCAAGGGAGATGACAACATCCCTCACATCTTTAATGGAAAGAAGTTTGTGCCGGATGATGATACTTGGCAGATCTGTGACTTAGAAGATTCGCTCCTGCAAATTCTAGTGTCAACAAGCGAGCTTCGCTCCGAGGCCTCACCGAAAGACGGATTCTTCTGGAACGGAACGAGGGCAAAGCTAGAGGTCATCATGCGTGACAAACTTGTATGCATCAGGGATGGCATCACGCCCGATGACGAAGACTATAAGTGCCTTCTGGCCTTCCCTGAGAGATATGAGCCATTAAGACAGCGCGATTTCACTAGGTATGGCTTGGAGTTTGGGCAGGAGTATACGAGAAAGCAGGCATACCTAAGGGGAAGAATCCTTGGGGTAGTTGGGAGGCTAGATTAGCCCCATGTAGAATATTGCTCTCTTTCATTCAGGACAAACAGGCAGCTAGACTTCATAGCAATGGTACTCTGCGGAATTTAAGACCAGAACAGGGAAGGCCATGGGGATACATACATCTATTGAACTACCTCAATCACGGACGAACCTTTAACATGCTTAATGTAGTCAATCCTTCGGAGTAAAATCATTTACATGGTGATCTCTATTGACTCTAGGATAGAGAGACGGCCACATATACCTACAAAGCAAAGAAACACAGGGGGAAAAAAGGTGAATATCAGCTCATCAGTGATTTGTCTTACAAAGTTCAAACAAACGCGCCTCCTGCAAACATCAAACCCAAGGAAAGGCTTCTTCCTCCCAACACTAAGCACTAACAGAAGGGTTCAATTCCAGATCTGTTTCAATTTTTGATTATGTTAGAGTCTGAGCCCCAATCTTTGAGCCCATCCCTGGCCGAAGGGGACATTCAAATTGGCAGCTCTGTCCTTTCGGAGCCACTCACAGAAGCCCAACAGGCCCTGATCAGGAGTGTCGGCAACCAAAGGCTTGCAAACCGGCTTTATAGGCGGACATTTACTATTTACTCTCGAGAAGAACGGCTTCAAGCCATTGAATACTGCCGCAGCAGAACTCACATCAACCCCTCCACTGGCGAAGAACGCAGGATTTCCCTTACCAGTGCATCCGAGGTCCTCCACATCGGTGCCACGACACTCAAAAGATGGATAAACGAGGAGACAAGGATCACCGCTATGAGAGAGGGGTATTCGAGAGATGATGGAGCACGTTATTCATCAATTCAACCAACGGAGTGTTTCGAGTCCGGCCATTACCCCTTTCTCAAACTCACTCCAGAGCAGCTGGCCACAAGGAAATTCATCTCTAGAAAAGACCTCTACAAGGTATCACTGATAAACTCTCTTACTATTGGCCACATGCTCACTGACTTAGTTGCATCCCATCACACACCCCGTGCCATTCATAGGGATCGAAGGAGGGCGCCGTGGTCGGATTGAAACTTTCGCAGACGCCTATGAATTTCTTGGACAAGCAAATAATGCGACACACCCTGGGCATCCGGTTGAACCTTACCTGGACGGGAATTTGCAGGTGCACCCTCCGGGCATCGACAATCTCCCCCCCCCCTAGCTCCCAAACTGCACCATCGCCACCCCTGCAAAGAATCCCGTCCAGTGGAGTGTAAGCTGCGCTGTTAGGCCGTAGACGATTAACCCGGCGGGGGCGATGAATGCTCCCGGGAGGAGGGCGGGAAGACGCATTTCGGCTTCGCGGATGGAGTTGTTGCGTTTTGTGAGTTTTGCGGCGAGGGAGTCGGAGGTTGCGGTGAAGGGGAGGGCGAGGAGGAAGCCGAGGATTGTGGCGAGGGCGATTAGTCCGGAGGAGGTTTGGGGCCAGGAGTAGGGGGGCGATGTTATTAGGAGGGGGAAGGTGTAGTTGAATGTTAGGGCGCCGAGGCCGATGTAGATTCCTTTCTATATGAGTATCGGATCGTATCGTAGTGGTATAGGATAGGGTAGGTACCGAAGCTGGTGATGACCCAGAGGACAGCAGGGACGAGGAAACAGGTGAATGAGCGCAGGATTGTGCCGAAGAATTGTGCCTCGTGGTCGATTGGGGCCCAGGGTTGGAGGGTTTCGAGGAAGGTCTTCCGTTGGGGGAAAGTGGTCGTTTCAAGTTCTTGACGGGGTTGTTTTTCGCTACTTTTGCTGCTTTCATCACTTTCGCTCCCTGGCCGATGGAATCTAGATTCCTCAACTAGGAAAAACGCAGCCACGAGAAGAGCACCAGCGAAGGCCGCCACGACGTAGAAGAACAGACGCCAGGAATATCCCCCTGCTAGCATATAACCTACATAAAGAGGGCCGGTTGAGCCGAGACAGAGACAGTCTTATTCGTTAGCTCAGTCAGGTACAAGGTATAGTATGTGAGAGATGTACCAGTGTAATATCCAATTCTCTTCCCCCGCTCATGGAGGTAGAAGATATCGTTGACGAGTTGCACAGGCAGAGACTCGCACACGCCACTACCAAAACCATGGAATACGCGAGCGACCATGAGGCCGGAGAAACTGGTGGCTCTGGGGGCGCCGATGAGGCCGGCAAGGAACTATTCCGTGTCAGTAATTGCAACAGTAATTGCAACAGCGTGGAATTGGAGCTACCTTAGCCATGGACAAGAGCGTGACGAGTCGTCGGCCGAATTTGAGGTACATGGGGACTAGGATCAGCGAGCCTGGAATTATGAAATATAAGTAGATAGAAATGGCATCATAAGAGGTAAGACAGAGATACCAAACCCAAACGCAAGATTCGGATACGAAATCAACCCCGAAGCATCGGCATGCGAGATGTCAAACTCCTCGCTATAGATACTGATGTACACTGAAGGGCCGACGAGGGCACAGTTTCCGAGGAACGAGTATAATGAGACGATTACCAGGATGGCATTCTTTTTCCAAGCTGGCCACTACAGCCAATTACCTAGTTTAGTCGAAGAAGGGATTATGTTATCTAGGTAGAAGACGAACCTGGAGAGGATCATTCGGATCATCAGTTGGCACAGGATATAGAGCCTGTCCATAGCTCGAACCGGTGGCTTCACCGTCTAGGACTGATAGGTCGACGGTTCCAGGGATATTGCCTTCTCGGGGGTGATTTTCTGGCATTCTGAGGAAGACTGTTGAAGATTGATAGCCTACGTAGATGAGCTGAAGCTATATATAACAAACACCTGCAGGGCCATCGTGTGGGACTGTCAAAGATACTTAGGTACTACTAGTACCTAGATACACTTAGACTGGAAAGCATTGAGCCCTGAATCCGGGGTCAATGTGGAGGCATACAGATGTCATTTTGCGGGGTTATACGAGCTAGCCCTAATCTAGACTATTTGTCTGTAGCCCCACAGAAATAGCTGGAATAAACGTGATTATACGTTTCAGATCAGGGTAGATACTAGTATTTCGATGTCATCTCGGTAGTCATACGTCGATTATAGGGTTGGAGCCTCGTGCTGAAGCTGTTCGAAGATCCAAATGTGGGGGTGGTCTTGGGTAATGCTTGCTTGGTATTTAGTACATGGCTTCTCGAATTGTATTAGGGACTGATGATTCTCATACCCGGTTACTGTGCCTGAAAGAGCATGAGCAAGAGGAGAGAGATTGAATTAAAAGGGAATTTGTGTAAAGTAAGGGGTCACCTGACTTGCCATGTGTGCTTGAGAATATTCCAGGCTTTTATGTACATAACCTGCAATGCTGGAGCATGTAGACTCATAGAGTGACGTCGACTGATAAGAGTAAAAGTCGTCAAAGATACAAACGACACTACTCCGCAGTAGGTAGATCTATCTAATTAAGTTGGCCTTGACTAGCGCGCGTTGGGAGAAGAGTTCTCGAGTAATTGGAAGCGTGAACAAATTACTTCGGACAGCCACAGGGGCGATTAGAAGAGTCTCTACTTGAGCTTCCCAAGAGGCACATTTGCTCACGCGACCTCCACTGTTGTTGATTATGAGGAAAATAGCATAGTATCCTGTAAAAGTGATGTGCATGATTTTGTATCTCCCGGGTCAGTACATCAATCCATATCTATGACTTCGAAGGAAGAGCGAATTGGAGAATTTTGCCACTGAAGCTGATGCTTGGACGGATTCAACCGACTCCGTATCTACTGTGGACCCCAGGGCATCGATCATGGTTTGTTCACCTGCATCGAAATTGTACTGGGAAGCCGGCTTCAGGAGATAGCGACTCAATACTAAAGCACAGAGGGATAAATATAGAGCTGCGAAGATGACCAAGAGACCAATCTTAAATTTTTCACAGCTTTCAAGTTTCTACTGGAGGAAGCCAAGAAAAAGCCCAGTGCCAATGGACTGTTATCGGGCCAATCATTATGAAGGCTGCCTTTGTGGGTTGTACCTGAGGAGTCATGCAGCCCACAATGTTTCACTTTGATCAGAAAGCAATGTTCTCTGTAGTTTTAATTGTGCATCTTTACATAGTTATTTTTGGTAGTTTGAAGTAGTACTGGTGTATTTCTCTTAGGACAGAGGAACGAGAAAGGGACAGGGCTCGGACAGGGATCAGTAGAGTTCGGTTGCAGCATGACTAAGCGTCCCTTCCTTGCTTCTGAGCAGCGTCCGATTGGCTACCTATTCGTGGGTAGCCCCGCTGATCCACAGCTTGTTACCAGAACAGACTAGTGCAAAAAGCCAAGTATGAAAGCGAAGCCGTAAAGGGACTAGATCAGATTCCCTTTATGGAATACCCCTGAACTCCTTCTGCTGCAGAAACAAACACAACAAGAAACAAGAAGAATCTCATCTCCATGGAGGCCATACATTCTCGACACTAAAGTAGGGGCCCATTCTTGGGCAATTCCCGCTAGTCTGATAGGTTAAAAATAATCAGAATGAATTCATTTGACTAATTTCGTCCAATCAAACCCCGTTCTGCCAATGTAGCTTGCCAAGTGTGTGTGTGAGCCGTGTCTCCCTTGGTGTTACTGTTATCCTCTTTGTCCTCTTCAATCTTCCTCTTCCCCCTCTCTCTTGTTCCTCACTTCCTCCACTCCTCACTGAGTGGGCATCTTCATCCCGTCCTCGTGTGTTTCAATCGCACGTCCATTCGTTTTTTGTCCCACGAAGTGTCCGCTCTTTCCCGGCTGTCAACAACCCCTTTATTGCCTTATTTCGGCAGGAACCCTCAGAGTTGACTCCAGGCTCCAAGTCTCAATCCGGTCTGCACCTGCCGCGACCACCTTCTTTTCTTCTTCACCATCCACGAGCTCAGCATTGGGCTTGCTGGTGCATCATGACACTCTTTAGAAACCTGGCCATTTTGGTGGCCAGCATCGGTTCTGTCGTCGCTCAGACATTTACTAACTGCAATCCCACCGAGGAGGACTGCGACCCGAATCCGGCCCTGGGAACCAACTACACCTGGTACTTCAACGAAACCCAGAACGAGAACATCTGGAACATCACCAACGGAGAAATCAATTGGTCTGACGAAGGTGCCGAATTCATCATTGCCAGCGAGCTCCAGTCACCCACCATCCAATCCACTTTCTACATCTTCTTCGGCATCGTCGAATGTCACGTCAAGATGGCCGCAGGGAAAGGTATCGTCAGCAGTGTCGTCCTGCAGTCAGACGATCTCGATGAGATTGACTGGGAGTGGGTTGGCTACAACACGTCCGAAATTCAAACCAACTTCTACAGCAAGGGAGTCACCGATTATGCGAACGGCGACTTTTTCCGGGTCGAAAATGCCGATACCGAGTTCCACAACTACACCACCTACTGGACCGAAGAGAAAATCGAATGGTGGGTAGACGGCAATCTACTTCGGACTCTCACATATGAGGACGCGAAGAACGAGACGACGGGCGACAGCATTTTCCCGCAAACACCCAGCAATATCCGCATTGGTATCTGGCCCGCAGGTGACCCCAAAAATCCTGTAGGCACCATCCAGTGGGCCGGAGGTGAAGTTGATTATGATGCTGGCCCATACACCATGACCGTCGCGGATGTTCGTGTGCAGGACTTCCATACTGGGAAAGAGTACACGTACGGGGACCGTTCTGGCCTTTGGGAGAGCATCAACGTGATCACGTAAGCCTCCCCGAATTTGTGATTCCGTACAGCTACTAATATACCCCTTGCAGAGGTAACTCAACCGCGGTGGAAGAAATCAACAAAGCCCCACCAAAGTCCCTGGCAGACAAATGGAACGATTTACCTTCCGGCGCGAAAATCGGTGTCTACGCCGGCTCCGCCGCTGCTGGAGCCATTCTCCTTGCCTTGCTAGCCTTTTTCGTCATCCGTCAACGCAAGAAGGGCCGCCTAGAGCATGCTCTCGATGACGCGAAGTGGGCTAACGAGCGAACCGAGATGAACGACTTTCAATCGAACTGGAAGCAAAGTGAATGGAAGCATGGGGGCTACCGACCCGTGCAGTAGTGGACAGCCTTACCGTAAGGTATCGCAGATCCACGAAGAAGACGATTTCTGCACTAGACGATGTAAAGAAAATATCGATTCTCCTTTCCGATCTTGGTCTCGACCCCAACCCATCTGCAAGGGCGTCTCCCCGTCAGCGAGACAACGCCAATCGACCTTGCGCCGGCTTCGCTGGCGAATCTCGCGCGGGGCTGCTCCGAACCCCAGAAAAGTGACATGGTTATGGTCGAGTCCTTCAGATTCATGATTCCCCCTCCCTCTTCGGCGCAATCTTTCCAGATCTCCTTGCTCATGTTTCATATCATCTCAAACTCTCTCTGTTTGTTCACGACTGCAGCTGTTTGGTTCAGCTTTTCTTCTCTGTATATACCCTTCTGCCCGTTGGCATTTCCAAGTCCTTTCTGTCTTCTCGCGGCGCACCCCTTCCGAGTGCTATCCGGACCCATCCTAATCGTCTTGAACGCCAGCATACGATGGGCCAACGGATTGCGCCGGTTTCTGTACCACTATAGATCTCACTCTCACCCTCCTACCCTCGTTTTAGGATCCGGTCACGTGTGTATCCAGGCGTCTAGGATTCCCAATGCATGTACTGTCATTCGCTTCTACAAGCAGTATACCGCATGTCACTACTAGTAAGCAGTATCTAGCAGGATTCAACCACTCAAATGCCCCGGCGAAGGAGGCTCACTCCCAGTCTCCCACTCCACCATCTCCCCCCCAAGTTCAAACTCAAGAACACCCCCCTCAACCATCAAATCCCCGTGCTCAACCCAATTCCTCTCCCAAACCTCCCCATTAACCCTAACGCTCTGCACAAAATACCCCTCCTCCAACCCCGTCGCTCGAATCCGTAACGTCTTATCCCTGTTCACTGTTATATTTAAATCCGGGAACCACGGCGAGCACAGGAGATACACATCCGTTGTTACGATCGGGTAGAGACCAAGGATCGACCATAGCAGCCAGGTGTTCATCGCACCTGCGTCGGAATTTCCTGGGAGGCCGTTGTTTGTGTTTCTAAAGCTGTGGGTTGTCAATAATGTAAATGGATATAGTATGTAAAGTAAGTCTCTAAGCTGGGCTGGGTTGGAAGGGAAGGGAAGGGAAGGGAAGTGAAGTGAAGGGGGGAGCTAACTATTGGTATGCGAGTTGGCGAGACTGCAGTACGCTTTTGTATTGTTTGTTGATGTAGTTGTAGAGATATGGTGTTGCGAAGTCCGGTTCGTTTCTGGATGGGTTTAGTTAACTTGATGTTTATGGTAGGCGACAAATGTAGGTAGTGTACCCGATGTTCATGAGAGTTGAGATACCCGCGCCGTTGGGGCCGAGGGGTTGAATTGAGGTGTTTGGTTTGAACTTTTCGTGCATGGTCTGTTAGTCTGCACGGGATTAAATGTGAGAGGTTAAGAGAGGTAAGGTACCATGAGATCGAGACGGGCTTCGAATGTATCTGGGCCGCCTGTAAGGTCGATTAGGGTTTGCATGTCATGGGGGGTTACGAAGGAGTATTCTACACCATTCAGCCACTATTAGGGGTTGCTAGAGTATATGGATAAGGAAAGGGCACTGACCCCATGGAACACCTTCATATGTATACGCATGCCACTCGCACTCATAGCAGACGAGCGGATCGTATCCGGAATTGTTGAATGAACCGTTTGAGAATTTCGGAGCCAGAAACCCTGTGAAGCCTAGGCTTTCTACTTCAGGGTTCCATATCGCCTGCCACCCCGCTGAGCGACGGAGATACTTCTCCTGATCGCTGGACATCTCGCCGGCGGCGACTTGGCTTAGAGCGAAGTCGTTCAGACTGTACTCGACTGTCCGGGAGATGCAGCGGGTGCTTCGGTCCTGGGAGACGTATCCGAGCTCTAACCAGTCGGCGAGGGCGCCGCGGCCTTCTTTCGTGCTGGCGGTGAAGTCTGTTGGGTCGTAGGTGTTGTATGGGACGACCTCGGCGTTAGTTTTCATGGCTGCGTAGCCGTCTGTCCAGTTGATTGCTCCGCGTAGACCTTTGACGTATGCGTCTGCCAGGACGTTGTCGGCGTTTGAGCCTCCTTGGACTAGGCCGTTCCAGTTCCCAGAGCGGCCATCAGGGAGGAAGCCTTGGTGTCTATTTATCCCGTTAGTGATGCTTGCCTTGTTATTATTCTGTCATCAGGTTTTACCTCCATATGTCGATTAATCCGCGGATCATTGACTCGTAATACACAGGTTGGAAAATGTGGTAAAAGCTAACAGTGCAACGAAATATGTCCCCTGCAAATGTCAGTAAGCTAGAATTTCGTACGGAAAGAAAACCGACAAAGAGTGTAGAAATCATCCCACGATGGCTCATCTGACTCCCAGAGCGGGTTCTCGCCCGTCCTGTCGGAGGGCATCAGGTGGATAAAGTACAGAGAGCTGTAGAGTAGCCGCACGTTTGTTAGATTCGCAGTGTCATCGAGCGGGACCTGGATCTTGCTCAGGACATTGTCGTTCCATTCTTTGACTGCCGACTCTACCGTATCGTTGAGTTGCCAGGAAGGGATCTCATCTCGAATATAAGAGCGCGCCCGTTCAGTGGAGATGAAAGAAATGCCGACTCTTGAGGTGATGTGTGATTCTCCGTTTGAGTTCCAGTTGAAGATTGCACCGACGCGGTCATTCATGGGTCCAGACGTAGCTGTATCGCTTAGGTTACCGTAAACAGGGAAACTTGGTTCTCCATTTGCAAGGCCTTGATAGCCTCGCATTGGATCCGTATTCGGTCCTCTGAAGACTCGAGCGGTTTCCGGTTCCGTGTCAAACTCTCCATAGAAGTAGACAGTGAACGGAGCGCCTACGATATGTAAGGATAGACACCAAAGGTCAAGTTAAGGTGTACTCACCATTGTTCCAGCCTCCAACATACGTTCCATAACCGGAGTAGGACCGTCTACTTGCGTGAATTTGAATCTCTCCACCAGTGTAGAATTGACTATTGGGATCACCTGGTGATCCTGGAAGGTACTTAGGCTATCAGCTGTAGCATGTCTGTCAGAGGAGTAATACCTACATGAGAAACATCAACCAATACATGCTTCTCTCTTTGAGGAAAACTGTACTGGACGATTCCAGCGTGACGAGAGGCTGAGAGTTCTATCTGCACACCATTTTGCAATAGCGTCTTGAAGTATCCTACGCTAGCGGTGTCTTGACCGACCTACTTAAGTGAGCAATAGCAACACCAGGTATTATAGAAGGCAATACCCTAGGTTGACTATATGTCAGGTTATCGAGTATATTGACCGGAGGAGCAATGGATGTCAAAGGCATTTGTGGAACAATCCCGTATTTGGGGGCACCTCCAGTGCCGCTCTCGTGCATCATACCTAGAACTTCAGTGAGAAGCTGCATACTATTGCAGACCAGAGTTCTTACTGATTGCAGTCACATTGCCATCCGGGGTCCAGCCTCCGTTCAACATAGCAATGCTCCAGTTCGCTGCGGTGGTGTCGATACCCACCTTTGCGACTCCAAAGGGACGGGCCCCGCCAACGAAGATGTCACCCCCTCCATAGCCCTGTCCGGGGAAGGGACCTTCAGAGCCTATAAAAGGATTTACATACTGAGAGTAATCCACTTGACTCGTAGCTAATATAGCAAAGCTCAGGAGCCACACGTTTCTGGGGAAGGAAGTCAGGAACCGCATGTTTGAATCCGAGTTGATGAATGTTACCGTTCAGCAGATGAGAAGAGGGGGCGTCCCCTCAGCAGACACAACACTGGTCGTACTACCTAAAGGTAACTGTAGGTAATAAGGTATGCAGAGTGACCAACAGAGGAAGCAAGTGGTCGATCTACATGCCAGCCGGATAAACTTAAACGGTAGGTTTCTCCGGCGTCGGAACAGCGCACAGCAACACAATCAAAATTAATCCCTTCCAATTTTGTCCCGCATTTAAGACCGACCAATTGACCAACTCTATCCAAACCATCTCCATAGCCTCTCGCAGGTCGCCTTCCTCTCCTTTCCTATACCCGGTTCTCTTTCACATTCAGTTCAACAAGATGGTTGTCGCTTTCGACAGCTGCGAGACACGGCCGGCTGGTATCGATGCCATTCTCAGCGGCCTCGACCGGTATAACCCCGAGACAACCACCGTATTCCAGGACTATATCGTTCAACAGTGCGAGGACCGGACATTCGACTGCTATGCCAACTTGGCTCTGCTGAAGCTGTGAGTGCGATCTACCTAATACCACTTTCATATCACCCCTCGCGATCAAAATGCGAAGGTGCCAAGCGGGCTTCAATGATGTAGAAATCTTACTCATTATCACGTTTCCTATTACCTGATACCCAATTCGGGCATGTTGAGCCTTTTTTTAATCTGAAAAAAAAAGCCCTTTCAACCCCATTCTTGATATCGAACATGTGTCTTCCGCGGACTAACCAACGTCGTCGCGCAGCTACCAGTTCAACCCCCACCTCCTCCAACCCGAGATTGCGACCAACATCCTCGTTAAGGCGCTGACCGTTTTCCCTTCTCCCGCCTTCTCCCTCTGCCTTTCTCTGCTCCCCGCATACACCCAGCCCTTCCCCTCCGAGTCCGAGTCCCAGTCCGCACAGACATCCGACTTTGTCGAGTCAGTCCAGAAGCTCGCTCATCTATCTTCGCTCCTCGAGTCCGCCCAGTATGCTCAGTTCTGGTCCACCCTGAACTCCGACGATCTTTACGCCGACTTGGTTGCCGATGTCGCTGGTTTTGAGGAGCTCGTTCGCATTCGCATTGCTGTTGAAGTTGGCAAGGCATTCCGTGAGATTAACGCCGATATTCTCGAGCAATGGCTGGACTTGAGGAACCGCGAGGCCCTGGAGAAGTTTGTTATCGAGGTGTGCAGTTGGGAAGTCGAGAACTCTGCGAACGGCACCGTCATCAGGGTGCCCACAAACAAGGAGAACGAGGCCCGCAGCGAAGTCAAGAGCGAGCGCGTTGACTTTGACATGTTCGGCCGTGTGATCAGGAGGGGATTCGAGCAGGCGGCATAAGCCATAATAAAAAAAAAAAACTTATCCTTGCTAATATTTGCCCAAGATTTGAAACAATCTTGATACCTATTTGTCCGTGAAGACCACAAAATGGACTCCATCCAAGTCTGACCGACAAGATGAGCTTCAAGCCCAAAATGATGATGACGGGGATCAGCCAGCATTGGGGGGGATTGGAAGTCTGGACCCGGCGCATTTGGCGTTCTGAATTTGCTTCTCTGGTTTCACCCTTCACCTTTCTATATCTGGACAACCCGATCCTCTGTCCTGTATCCACTACCTAGATCCGAGAGATATCCTGTCTGAATACATCAGCGTATTTTATGCTGTAATATCAGTTGCATACGTATCATGTACAATTGCCTATCCCAAAACCAGCGCAAAATCCGAATGAATCTCAAACTCGGTAACTAGTCTATATATGCAGTCATCAACATAAAGCGTAAGTACATAATCCCTCTACTAAACTAAATCTACTTTGTCTCCTCCCACTGCACACCAGCCCATTCCTCCCTCCACCCAACAGCACCAATCTTCTCCCCGCCACAGTTCCTATTACACACACCCAGAATAATAGTCCCCCATTCCATCCCCCCATCATCCTTCCCCAACCCGACACCCTCACGTCCATCCTCCAGAACACTAATTGCATGCGGAACAAGCTGCAGCTCGAATACCCGTTCGCTCCCGCAAGATTCACACCGCGGTATACGGCTCGCGCTATTCGGTGCCGTAGTCACACCACCAATCTTGGAGTTTGAATTATCGTGAAGCCGTTTCCCCAAGGCGTCAGTATGCGAATAGAGAAGCGGAGATCCACGGAATTCATAGCGGAGGACTTGTTCGGGGTTATGGCCGAGACGGGTGGAGAATTTGAGGAAGGCCTTGTCGAGCTCGGATTCGAAGGCGTCTTTTACGTCGGCTCCTCCGGCGCCGTCGGTGTCGGTGGTGTCGATGGTGACGTTTTCGGGGACTGTGGGGGTATCTGGGCGGGAGAGGGATTCGCCTTCGGCGTCGATATAGAATTTTGTGTAGGGTTCTGGGAATTCGGAGCGCGAGGGCCAGGGAGTCGGGGGTGTGGTGGGCTCCGTGGGTTGGGTTGATGGTTCTGGGGAGGAGACTCGGACTTTGTCGGCAAATGTCTCGGCGAGGGTGTTGGGGGTAGGCGTTGAGGCTTTGGTTGATGCGTTGTTGGCTGGTGGAGGGGAGGGGCTAGCGACGGGGGCAGCAAATGGGTTGCTGGGTAGCGTAGATGCTGGCTGCGGGGAGAAGGGGTTTGTGTTCGCGGAGACGCTGTTGATGAGAGTTGTGTTTCCAAATAGACTGGCCCCAAGATCGGGCTTGAGAGCCTGCGCTTGTTCCACCTTTTTCTTCTCGGGTTCTTGTCTTTCGGGCCTCGGTGCCGGCTGGTGACTCTTGAATTTTCTCGTCGCGCGCAGAGCTCTAATACTGCCTGGCTTTCGGTTGCATGCTTTTCGAGGACAAGAGAAGATATACAGTCGTCTTTCGGCATCAGGATAATGCTCGTATAGCTCTCCATCTAGTTCAAGGAGAAGCAGCATTGGACTGCTGCAAACTTTGCATTTGGCGATATCACCGGGAGGCGGGGTAGAATCGTCAAGCCATGTCTGCAGGGACGTATTTAGTATGCGTGTTTTCTAGAGGGATGGGGTTTATCAGGGTTCTCCATACCGGCCAGCCACCCAGATGGGTAGTGGTATCTTCTATGATCTCCTCTGAGGCATATCCCAGAACCACTCCGGTCTCAGTGTAGTCCCCCTCTTCTTCGAATCCGGAAGAGTCGCTATCGTACGGATCCATTGCTACGTGAGAATATATGCACAACGGTTTAGAGAAAGAGGATCAAGCTCGTCCGAGTGCAGAAATGATCTCTCTTGATTTTCTGTAATGTGCAGGAATAGTTGCAGGGAATTGAAGCCACGACTTGGGCGTATAGAAGAAAAAAATCAAAAAGATCGGGCGATAAGCGATAGACAATACACTAAACCAATCACGGACTAGCGCCTTGTGACAGCTTCCCCAGTGTCAGAGTCGATACTCCAGTCCAAACATCGTCAGCTTCAACTTCCTCAACTTCATCAACACCTTCAGAGTCTGTATCTTTCTCAAAGAGTAAACTGGTGTTAATCTAGAAACTGTTCTAAGCTTCAAAGCTTAAGATGATCTGATATCTATTTCTACAAGATCAAATCGGAATCGTGCTTAGGCAGCAAGCTTAACTACCAACTATCATGGGCACCTTTTTCAGAAATAGTACCTTAAAATGGTGTCTCTTGATCTGGACTTTCTTATATGCCACAGCTCTGGGTTTTATCCCACTCCCAAAGCTCAAAAGCGTACAATCACCCCTTGATTCGTCTGAGCCTGGCCCCAAACAGGTGGCAGTAATTGGTGAGACCGCTTCACATCACTTAGGTATTCACTTTCTAACCTCTTGGCAGGAGCTGGAGCTGCTGGTGCATCTACAGCGTATTCTCTACGCAAGTATGCGGATTCACTTGGGATACCAGTGAACATCACCGTCTTTGAGCGTGACTCTTATGTTGGCGGCCGCTCAACAACAGTCAATGTTTTCGACGACCCAGCTTACCCAATTGAGCTGGGTGCATCAATCTTTGTCAAGGTCAATTACAACCTTGTAAATGCATCCCAGGAACTCGGTCTCAACGTCAGGGGTGCTAGTTACGAGCGCCCCCAGGAGACCAACGAGGTTCTCGGCGTCTGGGATGGTGAGCAATTTGTATTTGTGATGGAGGATTCTTCCAGTTGGTGGAACATCGCAAAGCTCATCTGGCGCTACGGCTTGGCTCCCATACGGGCCCAGAACCTGATGAAGGCCACCGTCAGCAAATTCCTCCAGCTCTACGACGAGCCAATGTTCCCATTCAAGTCCCTTACTGCAGCTGCTGCCTCAGTGGGCCTACTAGATGCCACCTCTACACCCGGGGCCACATTTCTGGATAAGAACAACGTCTCTCCGGATTTTGCCCGGGAGCTAATCCAGGCAAGTACCCGAGTCAACTACGGACAGAATCTCCCTTTGATTCACGGCCTTGAATCGATGGTCTGCTTGGCTACAGATGGTGCCGTATCGGTGGAAGGAGGAAACTGGCGAATCTTTGAGGGGATGCTTAAAAGCGCCCAAGCTGACGTGCGCCTCAACCATACCGTAACTTCCATCAATCGGAAGTTAGACAACACTGTTACCATCAGCTTTCAAGATCAACACACCAAGCAAAGAGCGGACTTCGATGACGTCGTAATTGCAGGACCATTCCAGTATTCTGGCATCACTATCACTCCACCGCTCGAGCACAACCCGGACAACATCCCTTTCCATACCCTCCATGTAACCCTCTTCTCATCACCACACCGACTGTCCTGGAAATACTTCAACCTCAAGAGCCCTTCCGATCTACCCCCAGAGACCATCCTCACAACCCTCCCACGAGGAACAGACCTCGGAAATACCGAAAACGGGGTCGGCCCAGCCGGATTTTGGAGTATCAGCACCCTCCGCACTGTAGACGCCCCTAGCGAAACAACAGAGCAACAATTCGTCTACAAGATCTTCTCCCCCGAGCGCCCCACCGCCAACTTCATCCGAGATATCCTAGACCTCGAGCACCCCGGCACAGCAACAAAACCCCCCTCCACGGGTATCACCGACCTCCCAACAGACGACGTAAGCTGGTCCCACGAAAAAATCTGGCACCCTTACCCATTCCTCTATCCCCGCGTAACATTCGAAGACCCCATCCTCGCGCCGAATATTTGGTACACAGGCGGGATTGAGAGTTTCATATCCACAATGGAGACGAGCGCTCTGATGGGGAAGAATGTTGCGGCTTTGATGACGCGGGCGTGGCAGGATCAGGATGAGGATGGGGAAGTTAGGGGGCTTGATGATGCACCTGTTGTACAGCCAGATGAACAGGATGAGAGGGTTGAACTTTGAATCTATGTATTCATTTTGTCTATATGGTGTAGATATAGTTATAGTAGATGCTCCGCGGACTTCTCGAGTACAATTCATAGCGGGCACTAGATTATTTATCGAGTATAGGATTGTTTTCTTTGCATGGGATATACCATGTAGAGTATGATAAAGATAGTAAGATAGCAAATATGCATTGACTAAGTCAATTCATTCATCATATCATTAATTTGTGATTGTATGTAGCTAGTTGTTGGTGTCTATATCAAGACAGAAATGGGATTGAAGCCAGAAGGCGGTTAAAGCCCATTGGTATAACGGCAAACTTTTCCTGTTGAAGAAGGTGTTGAAGAAGCCATCCCAGTGCTATGTTTGCCTATTCACATGCTCATTCATGCATATTCCATATCCATATCCCGTGTGCCGCGTAAGGTTGAAAAAGCAGACCCGTAAACCCCGAATAACGCACTCCGCAGCCCATTTTATGCGCAATGATGTTGAACTCGTACAAGAGTATTGAAACAAAAACGAAAACAAAAGAAAACTGGTATCATATCCAAGAGGAGGGGGTGGAATCCCAAGATTGATCCATTTAAACGGGGAGAGGGAAGGTGCTAGCCCATTGGGCGACCTCCTTGCGCAGGTTGAGGATCTCAGGAACGGTCTCAGAGGCAACCTTGGCCTTGAAGTCCTTGAGCTTGTTGGCCTCCTTGGGAAGCTCGCCCTGGACAGACTTGCAGATGTTGATGGCCTTGTCGATGTAGTGGGCGATGCGCTTGAAGTCTTCCTCACCCATACCACGGCTGCTCATAGCGGGAGCACCGATACGGATACCGCAGGGGGTGAGAGCAGACTTGTCGCCAGGAATGGAGTTCTTGTTGCAAGCAACGTTGATTTGCTCCAAGACAGCTTCAACACGAGCACCATCCAGGGCCTTGGCACGGAGATCCACGAGAACCATGTGGCTGTCTGTGCCATCAGATACGAGCTTGTGGCCGAGGGCCTTGAACTCATTCTCAAGAGCCTTGGCGTTCTTGATCACCTGCTCCTGGTACTGCTTGAACTCAGGGGTAGCAGCGTACTTGAGGGCAACAGAGAGAGCAGTGATGGTGTGGTTGTGGGGACCACCCTGGTGTCCGGGGAAAACGGAGAAGTTAATAGGACCCTCGAGGTCATACATGATGTCCTTGCCGGTCTTGGGGTCGGTGTTGCGGAGACCCTTACGGAAGAAAATCATGGCACCACGGGGGCCACGGAGAGACTTGTGGGTGGTGGTGGTGACAACATCGGCGTACTCGAAGGGAGAGGGGATGACGCCAGCAGCAATCAGACCGGAGATGTGAGCCATGTCAACGATGAGATAGGCGCCGACCTTGTCAGCGATCTTGCGCATGCGGGCATAGTCAATCAGACGGCAGTAGGCGGAGGTACCGGCGACCAAGCACTTGGGGCGGTAGAGCTCAGCATTGGCCTCCAGGGTGTCATAGTCAATGATACCGGTCTCGAGGTTGACGCGGTAGGGGAAAGTTTCGAAGTAAGTAGAGACAGCGGAGATCCTGCACAGGGCGTGTTAGTTCCAAATGCGGACGCCAAGTTGGCTGTTGACTATTGTACTCACTTCCGGGCAGGGGTCTGGTAGCCGTGGCTGAGATGGCCACCGTGAGGGAGATCGAGACCCATGAGACGGTCGTGGGGGCGCATCAGGGCCTGGTAGACCTGGAGGTTGGCCGGGCTACCACTTAGGCACTGAACGTTGACACCCCACTTGTCAGAGTCAAGGTTGAAGGCCTTGAGGGCACGGGCCTGGCACAGGAGCTCAATGGCGTCGATGTGCTGGTTTCCACCATAGTAACGAGCACCGGGGTAGCCCTCAGAGTACTTGTTGCACATAGGGGAGCCAAGGGCATCGAAGACAGCGCGGGAGGTGAAGTTCTCCGAGGCAATCAAGACAATGGATTCACGCTGACGCTGGATCTCATTTTCCTATCAAAGCAGTCGGATTAGTACCGTACCGCGGTCAAAGGGAAAAAAGCAAGCTGCTAATAATCACATACCATGATCTTAGCAACCTCAGGGTCAGAGGTGGCGAGGTGGTCCTCCATTTGCTACATCAGTGAGTCAGTCACGCTCAAGAAGAAATCTCGAGGCCGGTCAAGGCCAATGGACAACTTACAGCCCGGTGGGCATCGGACAGAGCGTATGTGGCCATTGTGAGAGAAGGTAGAGTGTGAATAGGGATGGAGAGGAAGCTGGGATGAAGAAGAGGATGGGGAAGAGGAGGAAGATGAACTGGAAGTCTGGAAGAAAAAAAAGATGGTGGGGTAAGAATGGTTGCCTCAGGAAGATATCTAGACCTTGAAAAATGAAAGCGGCGACTCGGACCGCGATATCGGAGTTTCTTTTTTCACCGGTCAGTTGCTCTCGGATTAAGTATCTTAAGGTTACAGTATCTACATTTAGTCTAGTGCAAATCAGAGCCAATTGATGGTATTAAATAATAAGATATATTTTAGTATCCGTAGAGCGGCTCGCATAGTAATGAGGACCGCGGTGGTTTAGAGGGGTCAGTACTCCGTATTCAATACTCTATACCTAGGTGCTCCCCGCCCAAAAGTCCCTCCAAAGGTCCCTACCAGTCCGTGGAACCCGATTATTCGCCTTAGGGCCCCTGCTCATATGTTGCCTATGATCATAGATCATCTTTGGGAGACTGGTGTATGAAGAGTTGAACCAGTGCTCCCGCGGCAATGATACCAGTGTCATGCAGGGATCAATGGCCGGGCGATTGGCAAAGGTTCACGTCTGATACTGCATCTAGGGATACAAATGGCGTTTGTTGTTGTCAATTCAGCCTGACGAGGCCTGGAATTTCATGCTCCAGTGATTCGCCCGGTTTCCAAGCCAAATACTAGTTTCCATCTCTGCCCAGGAAGGCACGGTGACACTGAACACCATAAGTTTCGCCTATTCGGTTTCAATAAGGAAGCAACTCCATGTTATAGACGTGTATGCTTCCCTTCCACTTCCCAGGTTTCAGGCGCCGGATTCTTTGGCCTCCTCAGAACTAGCGTTGTTCGCCCGCCTCCCAAAGTCAGAAATCACTGACTGCAGCCTTGCAATCCTGTCTTCGAGGTCGCGGATTTCCTTGTCCTGCTCAGCCACCGTACGGTGTACGTCAGGCAACCCTTCCACCACTGCTTGTGCCTTTTGTATCCGAATCTTGATCGAGCTGACCTCAGTCGGGAGGTTCTTGATGTCCAATGGCGGAGGCAAGCTTGATCCCAATGCAATGTCCGCTGCAACAGAAGTGGGACCGGGACCTGAGGAAGAAACAGCTGCTAGCAATTCAACATTGCTATTATCATTGCCGACCGCTGAAGTTATCTGTTGCTGCTGGGATAGGCCTTGACCCGACCCAGTACCATCGTTCCCGGACCCCTGGCCATTGGGGCCTTCCACCGTTGTTTGAGGTGAGAGAAGGCGGAGGATCAGCCCATGCAACGGCGGAATGAAATCGAATGTCTGTGGGGGAGGGAAAGGGAGGGCCTGTGGTGTTGCGGGTGTATCATTTATCATGGGGGTGTCGGGCGCAGAGGCCTTCGGACCTGGCGTGACGGCAGTAGGTGATCTAGACGCCATTGCGGGCGTGGGAAGAAAAGATCCGAGGTAGGTATTCCGTGAGGACGAACCGGAAGCCAGAAAATACTAAGAATGGGGCTCTAGATAGCAAGACGATGTTGTTGAACCCGAAAGCTGGGGAATTGATTAGGGAAGAGTCGGAACGCGGTCGAGAACGGAAGAGCGAAGAGAAAGTGACGTAGAAAACGCGGAAAAGAAAAGAAAAGAACCTGAGGCTGGTTTCCCAAAGCGTCACCGAAGCCCCTCCATACAACATCTGACAATTCTTATTGTTGTTCACCGGACAGCTTTCTTGACCTCTTTTTTCCCCTCTTCTTTCTTCTCTTCTTTCTTCTCTCCCTTCAAAACACTCCTCCATAAACAATTTTATCCATTCACTTCATTTCTGTGAGTCCCTTCCATTCTTCCCCAGAAACTCTGAAGCCATTCCTATGTTCACCAATTGACCGTTTCCCAGGAGATCAACTACGAGCTAGATATTCAATATGGCCAAGGTTGACCAGAAAGTTGCCCTGAGTATGCACTTCCATAGACTTGTTTCTCCCCCATTGTACTCGAATGACATTGACTAACACCGCTGAATAGTTGTCATCGACGGTTGGGGTGTTTCGGGCCCCAACCCCAAGGAGGTCGGCGATGCGATCGCAGCTGCTGAGACCCCGTTCATGTCCGGGTTCGCCGAGGCCGATTCGAAGACGGCCCAAGGCTACACTGAGCTCGAGGCCTCATCACTCGCCGTCGGATTGCCCGAGGGTCTGATGGGTAACAGTGAGGTCGGCCACTTGAACATCGGTGCTGGTCGTGTCGTCTGGCAGGACAGTGTGCGCATTGATCAGACACTTAAGAAGGGTGAATTGAACCAGGTGGACAGTGTCGTTGCATCCTTCAAGCGCGCTAAGGAAGGCAATGGACGTCTGCACCTTCTGGGTCTGGTTTCCGATGGCGGTGTCCATTCCAACATCGTTCACCTTGTCGCCCTGTTGAAGGTCGCCAAGGAGATGGAGATCCCTCAGGTGTTCATTCACTTCTTCGGCGATGGACGTGACACCGACCCCAAGAGTGCGGCCAAGTACATGCAACAACTGCTCGACTCAATTAAGGAGATTGGCACTGGCGAGATTGCGACGATTGTGGGACGCTACTACGCTATGGATCGTGACAAGCGTTGGGAGCGCGTTGAGCTTGCCGTAAAGGGTATTCTCTCTGGAGACGGCGAGGAGAGCTCTGACCCCGTCAAGGCTATCGAGGACCGTTACTCCAAGGGCGAGACAGATGAGTTCCTCAAGCCCATCATCCTTGGCGGCAAGGACAGGCGCGTGCAAGGTACGGCCCTACAATCCGAAATCAAAACGGAAAGGGAGATCCGTTTACTGACAATCTTTGTATAGATGATGACACCCTCTTCTTCTTCAACTACCGCTCCGATCGTGTCCGCGAAATCACTCAGCTCCTAGGTGACTATGACCGCTCGCCTAGGCCCGACCTCCCTTACCCTAAGAACACCCACCTCACCACTATGACCCAGTACAAGACCGACTACACGTTCCCCGTCGCCTTCGCCCCCCAACACATGGGCAATGTCTTGGCCGAATGGTTCGGCAAAAAGGACGTCCAACAATGCCACGTCGCCGAGACCGAAAAGTACGCTCACGTCACCTTCTTCTTCAACGGCGGTATCGAGAAGCAGTTTCCCGGCGAGGTCCGTGATATGATCTCCTCTCCCAAGGTCGCTACCTACGACCTCGACCCCGAGATGAGCGCCGCAGATGTCAGCAAGAAGATGGAGGAGCGCATTGCCGAGGGAAAGTTCGAGTTTATCATGAACAACTTTGCTCCTCCCGATATGGTTGGCCACACCGGTGTCTACGAGGCTGCCATCAAGGGTGTCGCAGCCACCGATAAGGCCATTGGCGTTATCTACGAAGCTTGCAAGAAGCACGGCTATATTCTCTTCATCACCTCAGACCATGGGTAAGTCTTGAACAAACACACAAAGGCTAATCTTTGCAGAATCATGCTAATAATTGTTCTTAGAAACGCTGAGGAGATGCTCAACGAGAAAGGCACCCCCAAGACCTCTCACACTCTCAACAAAGTTCCTTTCGTCATGGCCAACGCACCTGAAGGCTGGAGCCTTAAGAAGGATGGAGGTGTCCTCGGAGACGTTGCGCCCACTGTTCTGGCGGCCATGAATATCGAACAACCGAAGGAGATGTCCGGAGAAAGCCTATTGGTCAAGGCATAGATGTAATAAAGTATATAGATTCTATCTACGCGTTAACTAGAGACGGCTTGTTTATGAAGAGATGAATGATATGGAGTTTTGGTTGCATATTGTAGCTATAATATCCTTTCAAGAGAATTCTCGATGTCATCACACATCAGACATTGGCAGTACCATGAGTTATTCCAATATCTATGCCGTAATACCGAACGGCCAGACCAAGAGTTTATCAAAAGACTCGGTTCCTCGCCGTGAAATTGTGACTGACCGCTCACTTTCCTCAAGTGACGATCGCGCCCTAATCCCCTATTCATAGCAGGGATAGTGTGTGTGTAGATTCATTGATTGTATCATGAGTGAGCGAGGGTAAAGCTCATACGTTGGGTTGGGTATCGTTCCATTGATCTCCGTTCCTAAATTATAACATGCTGAGCCAAATCGCGAATAGATTATAAGTCAATTGTTAAGTTCAAGCAGAGGCGGATGCTGCAGCCGCCTGCTGTTGGATCTGGCTTTGGTATTGTACAATCTAGGACGAAAGGTTAGACTGGGCTTGAAAATGAATAAACCAATAACTTACCTCCGTCCGCTTCTGATCACTCTTATCCTGGTTTTCCTGGATCTGGCCCTCGATTCGTTGGCTGGAAACAATAATCAGCATACTCATAGTACCTCAATCGCACATCAATCCAGGCTCCGAGAAATATAGATGGTAAGATGGAAAGGACGTAAACATACATCTCCTTTTCAATAAACTCAAGGCGCCCATTAACAGCCATCAAGGCCTCAGTCTTATCCTGCTTCAACAGCACGGGCCCGATGAGCTTAAAGATATTCGACTCGTCATCGAGGGAGGTGAATTCTGTTTGGACGCTCTGGTTCTCCTGCTGCTGGGATTCGAGCTTCTGGCGCGCATCGACGAGGCCGTCCAGTTCTGTAGTTGAGGAATTGTCAGCCACTGCTGTCTTGAGCTTGACCGAAGATATGTCGGGGTTGTGCAGAGGAGGGGTCGTGTGTTGACTGCCCCTCCTCACGCGCGCAATGACAATGGACAGACGTACCGGTCTGAAGAGTCTGGAATTCATCCGACAGAGCCTGCATTTGCTTCTGAGGGTCGGCCATGATTGAATCACGATAGAGGAACGGAGAAGAGGGGGGATATCGTCAGGGGAAAAGTTGAAGGATGATGATGGACAGCGGCAGAAAGGCATCGACCAAAGGATCAACAACGCCGCCGCCTTTGCGATTGTCATGAGCGACGATGATCCACGCCTCTCCACAACCCATCATCCCCGCCAAGAGAAGAACCAGCTGCTTCTACGTCGTCTTTACGTTTCTACCTACCTATATTTCTCTTCCGAGGAGAAAATTGTTCTCGAATCTCTCGTTTTATCCGTCCCAGCCAAGCAGGCAACCTTTCGCTTCGATCCGTATCTCTCTTCCCTCCCCGCCTTCGGCCGTCTCAGTCCCCTACTTTACCCTCGCAGCCAGCGTTGCTTAGTCGAGCCACTCCACGGACGCGAGAAGAAAAAGTATAGATAAAACCCGGCACCATGAGCAACACAGACTTCCTCGGGCGAGCGATTGACTCGGTCAAGAAGGCCATCGAGAGTGACAATGAAGGCGAATACGAGAAGGCCTATCAGCAATACTACTCCTCATTAGAGCTATTCATGCTCGCGCTCAAATGGGAGAAAAACCCCAAGTCGAAGGAGATGATCCGCGCAAAGGCCGGCGAATATATGGACCGCGCGGAGAAGCTGAAGAATCATCTGGCGCAGCAGGATAGTCGGAAAAAGCCGAGCGCGGTAGGCGCCAACGGGAAGGTGTCGCAGGGGAGTGGCAAGGGGGGGTATGTACCCTTTTCTCGAACTTGGTGTCGTTGTGTTGTTTACTTATGCTGACACTTGTTTCGCTGGACATGTAGGAAGGAGGACGAGGAGGGTGAAGATGCCGATTCGAAGAAACTACGATCTGCCCTTGCTGGCGCTATCTTGTCGGAGAAGCCGAACGTGAAATGGGAGGATGTTGCGGGTCTCGAGGGCGCAAAGGACGCATTGAAGGAGGCGGTCATTCTTCCTATCAAGTTTCCACACCTGTTTACCGGGAGGCGACAACCGTGGAAGGGTATCTTGCTCTACGGGCCGCCGGGAACGGGAAAGTCATACCTCGCCAAAGCCGTGGCGACAGAAGCAAACAGCACATTCTTCAGTGTTAGCAGTAGTGACCTGGTTTCGAAATGGATGGGTGAAAGTGAAAGGTATGCTTTCAAACCTCTACGGCGGGGATGTCTTGAAATTAACACCTCTGCAGGCTTGTAAAACAGCTTTTCAACATGGCTCGAGAAAACAAACCCGCCATCATCTTTATTGACGAAGTTGATGCGCTCTGCGGTGCGCGTGGAGAGAATGATTCGGAGGCCTCTCGCCGTATCAAGACCGAATTGCTCGTGCAAATGGACGGAGTGGGCAACGACTCCAAGGGTGTCCTGATTCTAGGCGCAACAAATATTCCTTGGCAGCTAGACGCTGCCATCCGCCGAAGATTCCAACGAAGAGTTCACATTAGTCTTCCAGATATCAACGCACGGATGAAGATGTTCATGTTAGCGGTCGGTTCAACCCCATGTACTATGACACAGGCCGACTACCGATCATTGGCAGATCTGAGCGAAGGCTACTCTGGGAGTGATATCAGTATTGCCGTTCAAGATGCGCTCATGCAGCCCATTCGTAAGATCCAGACAGCAACACACTACAAGAAGGTAACAACTCCCTACACCTTAACCATCTCACGCAAAGGACCTCACTAATCACTAACATGACTCAGGTGCTACACGAAGGCGAAGAGAAATTGACCCCATGCTCCCCGGGTGACAGCGGCGCAATGGAGATGAGGTGGGAGAACGTCGAAGCCGAACGTCTTCTCGAGCCCCCTCTCGTCCTCAAAGATTTCATCAAGGCCGTCCGCAACTCACGCCCGACCGTCAGTCAAGATGACCTAAAGCGAAACACAGATTGGACCGAGGAGTTCGGCAGTGAGGGTGCTTAGCCCAAACATACCTCTTTCTGCTCGTATCTCTAGCGATTGAATCTGATAAATCATGTCTCTATACATAACTTTTACTCGCCCTTTTTGTTGGTTATGGCTGCGCTTCTTGAATCCATCACCGGCGTCTCTCATCCACCTTCCCCCTCCCCGGATCTACTATACGCAGTCCATGTCCATTTTCCTCTTCACATACTGGTGTTAGAAGCGTTCTTCTTGTCGGATGACCGACCAGGCAGGCGAGGCGTTACGTCCCAATTTTTTGTTGTCTTTTAAGGTAAATCTAGTTTCTAAAATATAACGAGCAATAACTCGATAGATATTACTGTCATGATGATATTTTGACTTCTAGGCGGGTGATAAATACTAGCCTTGCATCATACCTAGGTAGTGATTGACGATAGGCAAATTGGCATATTCAATTTATGTATGTGTGTATGCAACATCCAAAGAGGGAGAGAAAAGCCACACAGCTTGAGTTGGGTTGTAATCAATGCTCAACCCCCACAACCAACTAATGCTATCCCAAACAGACGCCTTGCTTACGGACTAGATGGATAAGTAAAACAAGAAAAGACAAACAAAATCAACGCTAGGGAATCACTAATGAAATATAAACAAGTCAACAGAAAGAACCCGAATACTTAACGAGGGTATCACTTCAAGGCCTCCCTTTCCCTCCTCCTCAACACCTCATTCTTTGCCCGTTTCAACCCCTCACCTAACTTCGTCGTTTTCTTCCACTCCCGTCCCATCTTCTGCATGCGGACGATAGCCTTGACCATTGAAACGGCGGTCTTGAGTTTCGCAGTGGGACTGCGGATTTGGCTACGGTCGTGGGGTTTAACGCCCATTTCGGAGATCATGCGGAGGTCGGCGTCGTTGCTGCACAGAAAGAAGATAGTTGTTAGTGGGTTTGTATTGTTAAGATTGAATGAAGGGCAGTGGGAACATACCAAGCAACACGGACTCGCTCCCCGAGTTCCATCAACCCCTTGCTCCAGGCGAGGTCACGCCGGAACTTTTCTTCTCTCTTGAGCCTTGCACGGAGCCAGAGGATCTCCTTGCCTAGGCCTAGCATTTCCTTTTCGTGCTTTGTTTTGTTCTCTGACTTGGTGCCTACCTTCTCCATCACGTGCTTATAACGGTCATGAATGGCGTCGAGCTCCTTTAGTGCTGCGTTGGCTTTACGAGCGTAAGATGCGCGTTCTTCGCGGATTCGGCGGATCTGGGCTTCTGTTCCGTTCAATTGAGAGTCTTTTTCTGACACCTGGAGGGCCAGGGACTCGGTTTCGAGGGTAGATTGTTTAAGCAGCTCGTGGAGATCTCGCTGGTCTTCCTCTCTCATTGCGGCCCGCTCGAGTCCGTGGTTCTTCGATTTCAGTTCTCTGAGGGCCCGGTGGGCGTCTGAGAGCTGCTTTCGCAGGGCCCGAACTTCTTCGTGCAGTTTACTGGCGGGTGATGATGATGGCGATTGAGAGTCGAACTTTCTCATAAGCGCATCATGCAATTCCTTCTCCAGTTCGACGACTTTGTGCTTGTAAGTGCGAATAGAAGTCTTCTGGTCGGTTTCACGCTGAAGCAGCGTCCTTTCTCGTTTCCGTATCTCATCCAAGTTGTGACGGAGCATAGACAAATCTGCTGCAGTTGTTGACTGCTCGTGTTCTGCAGGCGGTTGCTGCTCGAGAAGATACTCAAGTTCATGGATACGTTTCTCAAAGCGCTGGAGCTTGCCCTTCGCCAAAGCGAGTTCTCGATCCCTTCCTCCAGAGGCAGCTTGCAGTCTGGCTTGCAGTTGTTCGATTTCAGCAGACAGCCGATTTTCCTCTACAGCTGCCTTCTCAATCTCAGTGCTCAGTTGCTTTTCAAGAGAGTCCTGGTTTTCCAAGAGGGATAGTTTATCCTCTTTGAGCCGCTTCAGGTCACTTTCTAGCCGAAGAGATGATTTTCGGAGCTCAACCTTCTCTTTGTCAAACCTGGTTGTGTCGTCGACTTGGTTTTGAACGTGATCAAGTTGCGCTTGGAGTTCGTCGCGTTCTGCTTCCACCTCAGCCTTGATTGCTTTCAGATCATGCAGCTCGACGTGCGCATTGGCGAGTTGGTCTCGGAGTTTTTGCTTGTCAGCGAGTAGCTTCTGCACCTGACCGTCTTGTTCAGCTGGTCCCTTTTGCGCGCGGACCTTGATGTATTCTTGCTCTTCCTCCAAGCTTGACTGCAAAATAACAACCTCATCCTCCAGGGAATGTACCTTCTCCTTGAATGTCGCTTCCGCGCGTCTGGTAAGGCGGAGTTCTTCCTTGACGGAGAGGAGTTCATGTCGCAACTCGTCGATGGCGTCTCGCTTCGCCGACAGATCGTCGTTCAATTCCTTTACCTGTCGGCTGAGAACAGCTTCCGCGTCAAAATGTCTTGTTTTCTCGCTGTCGATGACATCTTGCAGTTTGGATTCTTTCCCTGTCATCGTATGCTCCACCTGTTCAAGCTTCTCGATCGTTCGCTTGTAACCCGTAGCTTGGTCTTCTGCCCTATCCTTCTGGAGCTGCAGACCACGCCTCAAACTCTCCCATCTATCTTGCTCAAGCGCGAATTGTCCTTCTTTATCTTCGATCTCATGGTGGAGGGCCTCGATCTCTTCTTGCAATCTCTCAACGTCCTCCAAGTAATGGGAACGGAGATTTTCCGCATCGTCCGTAGCGCGGTGCTTCTCAATATCAAGGGATTGGTGGAGTTCGCGAATCTTGGACTGGGCCTTAGCCAGATCACTCTGTAAATTACCGGATTCATCCGTCAAAGCGTGATGTCGGGTGTGGAGGAGATCCTTCTCGTCCGTTTTCCGTTGGATCTCATCCTGCGCTTCTTGAAGCTGGGCGGATAATTCATCGCGTTCCTGTAGGGCATTTTCGCGTTCTCGTCTGATCTGTATAAGCTCTTGGAGCAACTTCTCCTTGTCGCCCACCGTGCTTTGGCGCGACTTTTGGGATTGTTCCTCAAGGCTATTTACCCGGTGAGCGTTCGATTCAAGCGCTTCCTTGAGTGCATTGTTTTTTTGGCGGAGCTCCTGGACCTCTTCCTCCAACTGGCGAGCGAGTCCTTTGGTGCTGAATGATTTGTTTGCCATTTCATCGTGCAATTCCTGAAGGTTCTCTTCAGCCCGTTCTTTCTCCTCCAAGGCTTGTTGCTCTGAAGTTCTGGCTTCAATGGCTTCGGATTTTGCCTGGTCGAGAGAATCCTGTAGTTCCTCCAGTTGCTCTTTCGCTCGTCTGAGTTCCGATTCCAGCTCGGAAAGAGCGTCATTTTCTTGACTATCTTTGTCCTTTAATTCCTCGATCTCCTCTTCACGCTCCTCGATCGTGCGATCTTTCTCCCTAAGTGAAGCTTCCAGGTCCTCAACATCATCCCGGAGCTTCTCAACTTCATCTGACTGCGAGTCCTTCGCTTCTCTCAATTGCTCTTGCAATTGCCGCACACGATGTTCCTTGCTCTCGAGTTCCTCCCGCATCGACTCCATCTCCCGTTGTATTGTTTCGTCTGTGTGTTTCCTGCGCATCTTCTCCTTCAGCTCCTGAAACTGTTGACGATAGGCTTCCAGGTCGCGTTCTGCTTGTTGGAGGCCCTTCTTATACCGTGATATGTCGCGTTGCATCGTCAGCTTAGAGACCTTGAGCTCCGTATTCTCCAACAGCGCGGCGTTATTGTAAGCTGGTCCGGCCTTTTCTAACTGTTCTTGAAGGAAATGGATCTTCAATTTCAACCCAAAGTTGTCCTTGTCAAGCTTATCAATCATCTGGAGAAGTCAGCTACCCGGCTGCAGAAAAGGAGACTTGTTCATGTTTGCCGACCTGTTCTTGTTCCTTCAACGTCATATTATTTCCATCACCTAAAACTCCATTGCCGCCTCGGCCAGAAAGTGCTGGTAATGGCGTGCTCTGGACGCTGCTGCTAGCTACTTGCGGAACAGGCGTAGGATCGTCCATCGTCGCGTCTTCCTCGTTGATGTCCGTCATTTCCATGGCAGGAAGCCCCGGCGTGTTGACATTGCTCCGATAGTTCGCCTTAAGGTAAGCGGGGGTCTTCGGCCCGCCCGCCCCTCGCGTCATAAACGTATTCTTCATATGGTTGTTCTTCATAGCACTCCTCAGCATTGGCGTGAACTCACCCTTCGCCATAGCCGTCAACGGAAGGTGTTGTCGTGAATTCAGCGCGGTCCGAGTTGATTTCTGGCCGGCAGTCGCGCGCGGTGTGTTGAGCTTCGACCCGGCCGAGCTGCGTCTGCGCGTCTCGCCCAGAACTTTCAGCACATCTTCATCTTTCGAGGGTGTCTGGAATGAGTTCTCGACTGAGTCTAGAGCCGATAGATTGTGTCGTCCGACACTGCGGTATCCATTCGTCAGGTAAGTCGCGTTTCCGTCGACTTCGGTGCGCGGGGTGTCGATGTAGGGATAGGCCATTTTCCGACTGGAACGCGCGACAAATCACTATAGTTAGTTAATGCAAGTGTAATCCGATACCCTCCAGCGCGTAAACATCCCGAAACTGCAGAACGACTTGGGATCAATAATGGGAAGACAAAAGACGAGCATGGAAAAGGACGTGTTTGGGCGGTGAGGATAAAGTCCGCCGGCTTGTTGATATCTAATCGAAAGCGGCTTAGTGCACTTAGGCTGCATATATCGGGCCGGAGATCTTCCGTGTCTCGGTCAGTATGAAGTCATACCAACGGTAATTTTAGCCTTCAATTTCTAAAGTTGCGGCGAAAAGACAGTAAGAGTTCTCGTGCAAAATAAAGGGCCTTTCAAAAGCGAAATAACATGGCGCCCATGTCAGAGGAGGACCTCGAGTGGTTCAAGTCCACATTTCGTCCCATTCCGAAGCCTGAACTGCCCGACGACTGCATCGAGTACTCGGTACACTATATCCCTTCGAGCCCCGTCCCCGCCGTTGCCGATGAGGCCGCAGATACACGAATGCGATTGACGGAGGTGCAGAAGTCTGCAGCGGAGTTGACGAAAGAGTTGCTGAAGGATTATATATGGCAAAGGGAGGGTTTCCGACTCGAGATCACAAAGGAAAACGGTACGCCTGGGCTTGACTATGTCTCTCGGAGATAATACTAACAAATCGTCGTTAGGCACATCCACTTTGAGTGGGCGGACAAACTTCGGAGACTCGGTTGAAGATGAATGGGTGATCGTGTATATGTTGCGGGAATTGACAAAGAAACACAAAGATATTTGGGCTACAGTGACAGATAATGATGGGCAGTTCCTCCTCGCGGAGGGGGCTGGCGCACTGCCTTCGTGGCTCGAGCCAGAAATAGCAGACAATAGAGTAAGTTTTGTGGCCCACACCTATTCCTTGCTCTTCAATCTAATAAATGCGCAGGTATGGCTACATCAAGGAGATCTTGTCATAATCAAGCCGAAGAGCGACAAGCGTAGAGTGACTGAAACGATATCATTGTCGGAGGCAAGAAAAATAATAAAGGGCGATCCCAACCGACTCATGCGCTCGACTATGATACAGGAGGAGGCATTTTACCGACTGCGGAATTATCCCAAGCAGATCAGTGAGAATTTACATTCAGCTTTAGTAACTATACCTCGCAAAGTCGCCTTCCTCTTGCATCAAAAGCCCGCTTATATCTCTGCCGCTGTAGAAGCCTTCTATCTCAGGGATCCTATCGCCTTGAGGCCTCTGCGGGGCAAAGACTCAGACGACCTAATTTTCAAGCCCGAGGACTTCGTGACAATGAGCACCCGTTTCACACGGCCTGGTTACGGACAGGTCAAAAGTCAAGACTTCCCAGCCCCAAAGGCATGGGTCAACAAACTACCCCCTATCGAGGATCGGACGGTACATGATCGCGCCGAGACGGGCATGAAAGTTTCTTGCGGGTTTGAGATGCTTCTCACAGATCCTCAGAATCAGGACAAGGCGCTGGTACGGGAGATGAAATTCATACTCGAGGATTTAGACACCGGCGATGAAAGTCTCCCTACTGATGAAGAGATCCAGACCTGGGACAAACGTGAAGATGACGAGAAGTGGCTAGACATAAACTTTGAGGACTTGGACACGGAGCTTAAGGGAAGGGGCAAAAGCAAAGATCAATCTGCAGGGGAATTTGGCGATGCGAACGCACAAGAGAATCTGCAACGCATTGTTGCTCAGTTTGAGAAGTTCTTAAATGACGAATCAGCCGGTTTTGAAGGAGCAGACTTTATTGACGACTACAAAACCGATTCGGATGATGAGGACGACGAGGAAGGGGAGGATGAATTAGATAGCGACGGGGAGGACAAAGAAGCATCCTTTGACGAGGAAGAGTTCTCTAAGATGATGAAAGAGATGATGGGCATGCCATCGATGTCTGGCCTCGGAGGACCATCCGAGCCGTTAAGACCACGCCGAGTGGAGGAGTTGGAGACCGACTCCGAAGACGACACAGAGCAGATCCAACAGCTTTCAAGAGAAATGGAGGCTGAATTGAAAGGAACAGGAGTTCTCGATCTAAATCGTCCTAGCGAGGCCGCCCAGGGCAAACACGCCGTGTCCCATGGAGGAGTGGAAGAAGAGACGACTAGTGGATTGGAAGCCGACGGCGGGGACATCAATATCAATCTTGTGAAGAACCTTTTGGAGAGTCTTCAGGGACAATCAGGGACGGCAGGTCCGACCAAGAACATGCTCTCCATGATGAATCTGCCCGTACCCAAGGATGATCGCCAACGGTGATCTTTGGAACTCGTCCATCTAGTACAGTCATGATGATTTTGCATTTTCAGGAGCGCGGGTCCATAAAAGCAAATAATACAATAGAGGTTGGATCAAATAATGACTTTCAAGATGGATGAGCTGACCCGGGCATTTCCCGATTGAGAATGCGGAGAGAGTCACGGGCGATAAGATATCAGCTATCACGTGCCTTCCTGATAGTCCAGGTTCTCCCCTCCCCAGCTCCTTTCATCCTGTTTCTCCCTCATTCACCCCACCACAGACTCGATCAGCCTGAGAGTCTTGGGCTGTCCATTACGCTGTCGGCTGTGCTTTCTTCCTCCAACCCAGATCTTGTCATAGCAGCCCAAGGTCCTTCATCGCAGTGTTTGATTTCCCCTCCCAGGTCCACTTAAGTCGTGGTAGTGGTGGACCCACTGGGTGTTATCGGGTGGTATACCTGTTGGGCCTACCTCTATAAACTATAGGCAGCGAAGCTGGTCATTTCAGTCACAACCAATATTCTATTCCCGAGTGGTCCGAAAATTTGTTGTTTTTCTCAAGACCATGGCGACTCCGGCACATTGCTATTATTGCTTCGAGAGTCTCGCTGCCTCGTACGACGGGAATAACCCCATCAACCTCGCTGCAGTGGAGGAGCTCTGGGGGAGATATGAGCAGTTCAAGCAACTCTCTGCGCTTGAAGACAACGGCGAGTCGCTACTTTCAGAGGAAAGCGATGTTCCCGGTCAGCGGCTTGTAAACGATAGTGAAGAATCAGGCCAAGGAGGGCAGATCACTTCGCGTCCTCAGGCGAATAAGCTCCCGAGTATCGATCGTCTTCAGGCCCAAGTGGTATCAGACTCTAGCGTATCTACGACGCCGTCAGCGATGTCTAACAAGTCGTCAAGCTCCATCTTCTCGACCGTTACCACATCTAGCACCGTGTCTTCTCAGTTTGATACGCCAGCCGGGAGGCAGAGATTGACCGATCAGAAATACCCTTTGTTCGTCACGTGGAACACGTTGTCAAATAGTGGCCGCAAATCCTTACGTGGGTGTATTGGCACGTTTGAGGCGCAGGAGCTTTCTCACGGTCTCAATTCCTACGCTCTCACTTCGTACGTACACCTGTTGCGCGCTGTCGCAGATGGACCGGCCACCTCGTAACTTGACACTAACCAAACATCAGTGCCTTCGATGATACTCGGTTCTCTCCAATCCCAGAATCACTCCTCCCCTCGCTGTCCTGCTCTTTAACTCTCCTAGGAACATTCGAACCATGCACTAATGCCCTAGACTGGGCACTTGGTGTCCACGGTATTCGCATATCGTTCATCCACCGTGGGAGACGCTACGGTGCAACCTACCTCCCCGACGTCCCCGTGGACCAAGGCTGGACCAAAGAAGAAACCGTGAAAAGCCTAATGCACAAAGCCGGCTGGGACGGGCCGTCCGAACATACCACAAGAAGATTCCTCCGGGGCAGCAGCAGCGCTAGCCACAGCCCTAGCTCTACGAAGCCATGGGACCAAGTCTCAGACTTCAAAACCGTCAAGTACCAGGGGCTCAAATCCTCTGCCAGCTACGCAGAATGGCAGGAATGGCGCCAATGGGTGTTAGCCCTAGAAGACGGGAGCGAGGACCTACTGACTTGACGTCTTGGAACGTTGGCTTGCTTCGTCCATCAGCTTTGTGCCCGCTTCTGGCATCTGTTTATATTCTACAGAAGCCGATTAGAATGGCTATGATAAATGGTGTCTATGAAAGGTATCGGCGTTTTAATCTTGGTTGCTTTAGGATATTTCGGGCTATTGCGATAGCATCCACTGTATAATGGGAATAATAAATTCAACATTGCCCTATCTTCTTCATTTACTATTCACTTGCACTCATCTTACATGTCAGTAGGAGAGTAAATAAAACACAGTAATCCGAATCCTCCGGCTGAAGCTTGGAAATATATAAATCGCTTAACCTGACGCTGAAAAGCAATATGATCTATCGGCAGTATATCAATCAACTAACATCTCAAAATATATATGTGGAGTGGATATATTTTTACCAATGATATATATCATAAGTTAATTAGTAGCGCAGAAAAAAGTATGTAAGATACCGACTCAAGAGTAAGACTATAGTGCCCTATATATGGGCAGAGATACCGCCGTTATTCTCAAGTAGCTTAACAAAATCAAAAGAAAATGACAATCATATACCGCGGATAGATTCACAGAGAAAAAGAAAAGGATAGGAGGGAAGGTGATCATCTATCCAACTATCCAACCATCCAACCATCCCATATACATGTTTACTTATCAAAAAATACGATTCACTGCTCCTGCTCACTTTCCAGTTCGACTCCACAACCCCGCAACAGTCTCCTTGACATGTCGCTCCTGTTCTCGGATCTGCTGCTCTGTTTGACCGCGGGCATTACTTCTACTATCGACTTCCATGGGGTCTCCACGCCCAGGTCCAGGTCCATGTCCAGGTCCGTTTCCAGCGAGGACTTCGTTCCCGTTTACGTGTTCGGGTTTCGGATCAACGCTCGTCATGCCGTCCATCATGAGTCCGCCGTTTTCGCGGAGTTTGTTGATGGCGCGGACGGTGTCGATGGCTTTGTGGAGGGTACGGCGGGCATTGAAGTTCTTCTTGATGGTGGGGAGGAGGTCTTGGCCGGAGCCGATGGCCGCGGTTGGGTCGTATGGCGGGTTGACCCAGGGGTGTTGGAGGGCTTGGTGGGCGGTTATGCGGGCTTGGGGGTCGACGGTTAAACAGGCCTTGATGAAGTTGCGGGCCGAAACGGAGACACCGCGCCAGTAGTCGAGGGGGGAGAAGGAGTAGTCTGCTTTTAAGATCGCTTGCATTTCTTCGAGGTTAGAGTCACGGTCGAAGGGGGTGTAGCCGCAGAGCATGAAGTAGGTGATTACGCCGATAGCCCAGAGGTCGCTATATCATATTAGGTTGCTTGTGCTGCTATGGTCCGACAGTGGTTACAGGGAGACGTACACAGGTTTCCCATGCCCGCTCTTCTTGAAGATCTCGGGCGCCATGTATCCGGGTGTGCCGCATGTTGTTGTGAGAATGTGGAACTGCTCCTGATCCATGATCCGCGACAGACCAAAGTCCGCAATCAAAAGGTCTGCATTGTCTTCAGGCGTGCGGAACAGAAGGTTCTCCGGCTTTAGATCGCGATGAACAATATCATGGTCGTGGAGATATGCCACCGCAGATAAAATAGCGCGAATCAGATCGGCAGCATCAGATTCATAGTAACTGCCTTTACGACAGATGCGGTCAAACAGCTCTCCGCCCAGCGCGAGGTCCGTAACAAGGTATACTACAGTGCAGCAGAAACAGTCAGCTTACGGCCCAGGACACCATCCGACACCACAAGCAGGAAAATTCATACGGTTATCCTTCGTCTCAAAGTAATCCACCAGAGTCAGAATATTCTGATGGCCCATAGACACTTTCTTCAAGATCGCGATCTCATTCCGAGCCTATGTTCAGCTTAGCCGACTATCCCTCTCAGCTCTCGCGCGTTCACCGGCCATGGACAATCAGTCCACGCAGGCAGCGGTTGGGCTTAGCAAATACCATGGACTCACGTCCAGCCATCAGGCGCTTGTTGATCACCTTCGCTGCATAGTACTGACCCGTTCCGATATGTACGCATTCCTTGACGACCGAGTAGGAGCCCGCTCCCAGGGTTTTTCCGGTCCTATAGCGGCAGGGCTCGATTATAGGCCTCTGGCCTGGTCGGACGCGGGAAGCCATTGTCGCAAGGCAATCGATTATTAGTGATTCGGTTTCGGAGGAAAGAGCGAAAGTCGAGTAAATGACGAGGTCGAGGGGTAAGCGGGGGGTTCCACGTGACAGCCACAATTACTCACACGACAGGACAGAATATTATCTTTCGACAGCCTCTTGATTGGGAGCAAAGATAAGATTCTCTACAGGAGCACTGATTGTTCTTATAATCCAACAGCAGAAGCTCTGATGTGCGATATTCCATTAGAGATGACAGTTGCTTCATGTATAGATTAGCTTCAAATTCTTCATTCATTATATACCAGCCTCCAATGTATACATAACAATGCTCCTACAACGCCAGACTATGCTACAAGGCAGACACAAACGCCCCCTAAAATAAAACAGAAACATCAAGAAATCAAAATTCAAAATTGGGCTAGAACCCCCTCGACAACATTCTCCAGCAGTTTGAGTGCGTGAAACTTCGCAACACTTCCCAGAACGCGCAGCCTCTTCTCGATATCGCCTCGATTCATGGTTTCCGTCCAGGTTCCGCTGCATGAACAATGCTCCATGAATTCGCTAATCTTTAGCCCTCCACACTTCGAGCACTTGAGGTCCTGTGCCTGCCAAGCGACGATCATGCCGTAGACTTGGCCGATGAGCATCTCCTCCTGAGCTAACCGATCATACTCTGTCTGACAGAAGGGACAGCGCCATGGTCTGGACACAGCACTGTTGGGATCCGACCCAGATTCAGGAAGCACATCTTCGTCTCGGCATAGATCTAGATCGCGGATCAAGCAGCAGGCACTGCATGTGAGCTCTGGGATTTTGAGGCTAGCGCCCGGGTTTTCGAAACGACCTTCTTTGCTGAATTCTCGGACTTCAAATAGAGCGAGCAACTCGCGGCGCAGGAGCCGGGTCTCGAGGGTTGTCGTCTTGGACAAACTCAGGACTTGCATCAAGAGCTTGACAAGTTCAAGCACCGGATTGCGCTTTTCGTCGTTAGGATCTGAAAGAACTCCTGGGAGAATGGGGAAGATGTAGTCCGATGCGAGCTCGGGGTGCAAAAGCTCTTCCCGCTGGCGGCGGATGAGACCCGATATTTGCTTCTTGAGCGGCTTCGAAAATCTATCTGCAAGCGCAGCTGAGAGTTCTTCATTGTCCTCGCCATTTGGCTGTCCGATAGGGATCTGGGTCATGCGCGGGGTGGACAAATCCTCAAAATCTGGGCGTTTAAAGCCGTGCATCAGCTCAATGTATTCGACCGCCCAGTTATGGAAGATAGTCTGCATAGGCGCTGGCAAAAATCGACTAAGCTGCCAGTGCATGACCGTTTCTAGCGGCTGTTCGTCCGATTCCACTACTTCTTGGCATCCTTTGCCGCCGTAGTTGTACTCGTCGTACCAGACGAGGTAGTCCCAATACTCTTTTATGTTGAGATCAATAAAGTGGAACGATGGGTTTGCTCGAATCGACTTCAGAACATACTGACTGTAGGCGTAGGCGTTCCCTACCTCCGTCTTAGATGTTTGAAGCAAGAGACGCGTTGGGCTCGCAAAAATGACGTTTGAGCCGACGCGCCTGAATTCTGCCATGAGCTGCTGGAAAGATTTCTTGGACAGCATTCGCACGTAATGATGTAGTGAACGATCGTAAAGGCATGAAGCTGGACTCTCTACCCATCGGATAAGATGCTGCACCATGATATCGGCCATGTTATGCCCTTGACAGGCTTCCGACCACCAGTGCTTTACCATTTCGCGCAGCACAACTGCACTGGCTGATGCAAACGCCTTCTCCGAATAGAGAACACCGGATCCGGATCCTTCAGCGGAGGGTTCGGACGGGGCCAGAAGTGAATTGGCGCCCTCGGCGTCGTTGATGATCGAAGATGTGAGAATAGTGTTGATCGCAAGGTTACGAATCTCCAGCTCAACACATACGGTGGTATACGCCCCTGGGATGTTGACAGAGGGCATGCCAACCCTTTCCAGCGGCCCGGTAATATCATCCTTTTCATATCCCGCGTGATCGGGTTTAGGGTTCGAAGACCACCATAGAACCACGTTATTCTGTTGTAAGCGCCTGGCGTATGATATATCAATCAAGAATCGTGGGTCGTCACTCTCAAGATTGCAGAGTGGGACATCTCCATATCTAGCGAGCAATGTAAGATGTTGAACCCAGGACGAGAGGTAAAGATAGTGCGTGACCAGTCTTCTGGCAATGAAGGACTGCCAGCCCAGGGGTGGAAGGTTCATGTCTGACACCTCTGGCTTCACCGATAGAATAGGGTATTCCTTCAAAATTGGAATATCGTGGCAAAGGCGGCTCCTTTGCTGTGACTGTATGACCAGGACAGCCGGCTGGCTTTCATCGTTCTGAAGCTTCTTGATCAGGTCACCGACTTCCAGGTATGCCTTCCGTCTGGTCGTGATTTGCGTGGCCTTAAAGTGGATCTTCTCTTGATACTGGAATGCACCTTGGGTTTGATCCCCTGACTGATCCTGCAACTTGCGAGAAAGAAGTTCGGAGTAGATCTTGTCGACGTTCGGAAGACCCTGGACGTCCCTTGCGCGGTTGAGGATGACAATATGCGCCTCACTCTTCGTGCTCGAGAAAATAGCGAAGATCTGCTTGTCGCCAGAGGATACATGGTACAGATAATGATATGCCAGAGATGAATCAGCAAGATACATCTGGTCCGAGTTCGTACGGCATAATGTAGAAAGGTCGAATCCGCGCTCCAATCCCTCTCCAAGCACTCCTCGCTGTGCTTCATCAAAGGTACACACACTACCCAGCTTCAAGACTGCCCGAAGATTTAGAGGGATGTTTCTTTCATAGACTCCCTCGACGCTAGGGTGTTGCAGTAAAATGTCGATCTTATCTGCCTCTCGTAGGAAGATGTCCTCAGACAGCGTAAGCTTAAACAAATGGACAGACGGGTGCCCATTCGGCAATGTGTGATTGACCTTCTCGACCTCGCACTCCGGGACATCAACGTCAGGAAGCGAATCTTGCTTCAGATTGATATAAACACATCGCGGAACTTTGACTGTAAGTGCATGTATCTTGCGGTCAATTAAAACAAATGCCCGCACAATCCCAGGCCTAGTCGTTTCAGCGAGCTGCAGAACTTGCCATGTGCTAATGTACAGCAGCTCAGCCTGGTTTCTGAAGAGATGGCTCAGCGAATCTCCACCGGCATTTGCTCTCTCACCAAAGAGCTGTCGGCGGCGGAGTCGAGCTTGCTTTTGTATCTTCCACTTCCACTTCTGGTACTTCAGGAATCCGACATAGTCATCGGTCATGGATGGCATCCTTGCTGGAAGACTGGCGAACGGATCCAAGGACGTTTTTGGTTGATTCTCCAGATGTTTCCGCTTCTGTGAAATCTTATGCGGTGACGACGATTTGAGCTTCTCCATCGAGCTGGCCATCACCTCGTCCAAGTTGTCATTATGCTGGACACGATGATCAAGGATGTTGGTTGAGATGTCAGACAACGGGTTCTTCTCTGATTTCCCAAACATATCTGTCATCTTCACTTGCTTGAACCTGTCGTCCTGCCTATTGATCCTTCGCTGCAACCAATCTGGGTGAGCAACCCTGGGAACGGGGTTACGGAGTTTCTGAAGGGCAGCTGGGATGGTGATAAGTTTCTGTACGACAGATCCCAATCGCTCCAGATAGTAGTCCCAGTCAATGACGTTTCGAGGATCCATATCACCAGGGTCTTCTTTCAGCCACTTTCGCAAGAAGTGGCGTTTGATGCTCTCCTCCGCTGAGAAAATGGTCACCGGAATAGCTCTTTCGGTGACAGGCGTATTTCTTGGTCTGGATGAGATAATGTACTTGCAGTTGAGGCCCTTATCCTTGACCATCTGCTCTCCCAGGAATTCCGCTAAACGCCGCGCGGTGGTGATTGACGTCGACTTCAGACTTCCATACTCCTCGAGAGTCTTCGCCATGTTTCTATTCTCCGAAATAAGCTCAATCAGTTCCTCATCAGCTAGTGTAGACCCATGCTCATAGAGTACATCCAGCCACCGATCAGCCACGCGAGCCACTGCAGCATAAGTATCAGCCAGCGTTTTACCTTCAAGGAAGAACTTGAAGATTTGAGTCTGGAAAATCTTGATCAGTTTCAGCTCTCCACGTCGCTTGACCTCAAAACCTTTAAGCTCTGCTAAGGAACCATCGTGGTTAAAAACAGCGTAACGCTTCTTCAAGTTCTTGTCTTCCTCCTTAGAGGTAGGCAAGATCATTGCCCTATAGGGTCCATCGACTTCAAAGAAGATGGAGTTCTCGCTGTAGGTCTCGTACTTAAATGTTGCCGGGTTGACGAGGGCCTGGTACTGGTGATTTGTGTATCGACCGTGGACGAGATGATTCAGCATGACACAAGGGTAAGAGATACCCAGCTTCTTGCCATTCTTGAGAGTGAACGAGAAGTTCTCGGGGAATGTTCCTGGAAGCATGCACCAGATACCGTCCGTGTCAAGCTCCAGTGGTCGCCCAATCCGTTCGACGAGTTCTCTGGCCATCTGGATAATACGCGCACCAGTCAAACAAGTTACACCGGCCATCTCCATAGAATACCACCGAGATCCCTTTCGCATAACATAGCCGTAGAAACTGTTCAGAATAACCTTGTGGGCAAGCTGCAGAGAGTCGTACAGAATAATCATCTTCTTCGCTTCGTCCACCTCTGAACCTGGGGCACCTGCAGCCTTCAAGGCGTCGGTCTTACCCTTCCAGACCTTCTGCTGCCCCTTGAAATCGTATCTTCGATCTCGAAAGCTACGCACAGTGTCCACATAGAATGGGTTTTCTCGTTGACAGATAATGGCCTCCCGTACCATTGTTTTGCTGTCGTGAATCTTGTGGTAGATCTTTTTGCTGTAATCTTGAAGTCGCTTTTTGATGATAGCCGCCTGGTCGTCGGCACTCAGATCCGTGAAATTTCTCATTGGAGCCGTTTTCGTTCTCCCCGGGAAGCGTTCGTTTTGAACAGCCTGTCGGATCATGTTGTATTCGTCACGTTTGGCAGGAAGAAATTCGCCTCGCCAAGACCAGGGTAGACGTCTATCACAAGTCTTTCCAGGGCGATTGAAATCACAGGCAGCACAGTTCGACTCTTGAATCAGTGAATCCGGTTGAAGTCGATTTGTGATCATGATGTTGGGATACATGGAAGCGACATCCAAATGGTAGATGAAGGGGACTTCGTTCCTATGCGGATTCTCTTTTAGATCGGTGAGAAGTTTGACAATTTGCGCCTTAACCTCATCATAGTTGGCGATATCATCCATAGACTTTTTCTCTTCCACCTCAACGCTGAACTTTAGGGCTGCATCGAGATCTCGAAGCAGTTCGTCCACGGCAGTTGGGTCGACATTGAAAGTGACAGGAATGTCGCTTCGGAAAACACCAGCTTCAATACTCTCGACGTGTCCACCGACATAGGTCTCCGACTCAAGCAGGTGACCTTCGTAGAAAGCTTCGGGAGGATCCTTGTGCTTGTTCGGCAAGACGATGTTTCCTTGATATGCCTGGACCATTAGGAGCATTTCACAGAGCGTGCCGGTTCCCTTGCGCAGCGTATCATCCGGATTTAGAGGTAAAATTGTGCAGAGAGAGAAGATGAAGGGATGGACGTATTTCATGTATAGATAATAGGTTGCAACGGCATCGGAAACGGAATACTCGGCCAGTGTTTGTGGGCGTTCACTGGCGTAGGGAGTCATGAGTTCTGGATCAAGCTCGTCAGGGTCATAGCCGAGCTTTGCAACTGTGACTGCCTTTAAACCACGAGATCCTTGGGGAAGGTAGCTGTCACGATTGACCCAAGCGAAACAATCCATATGCACGCAGTTGTCGCTTTGGTAGATGTCTTCGTTGCTTTTGCGGAACCCGATCTCAGTGTACAAGTCGATACCTAGAACGCTTGCTCTGGCCTCAACGAAAGGCCAATCGAAGAAATCACCGTTGTATGTGGCAATCACTGTTGGCTTCGCTTCCTTTATATGCTCAAAGAATCTCTCAAGAACACCCCGTTCGTTGGGCTCGTTGAAGATCATAAACGGTCCGCTGTATTCAGGTCTGGGGGTGTACTCGAAGTCGTTGATATCCTCCGACACAATCTCTCGGTTTGTGATCAGGAAACCCTGGCCATCTATCATGTACGAAATCATCATAATCTGGTCGATCACAGAGTCGGGAAACTTGAGCGGTAGCTTTGTTGTCTCAATATCGAACGCGAGAACGACTGGGTCCGCTCGCTGTAGTCGTTCTTCCAAGCAAGTCAATGAAATAACGCCGTGCTTTGCCTCTACCGTATACCATTTCCCTATCCGTATGTCTTGTAGACCAGTCAGCCGTTGACTCTGCCTCTCGCTCGAATCTCACGTACCTTTGTCAATCGCCACTCTAACATGGTATGGAACATCATATTCTCGAATATCAATTATAAATTCACTCGCAATCGTAGTGCCATTAGGTCGTGCTTCATTAATTAGTTCGTCATCAAAGAGATCAAATCCAGCGTTTGCGCTTGAAGTAGTTAGCCCAAGGTACCAAATAAGAAGTATGTCGCGAAAAAACAAACCTCGAGATCTCCACATAAGTATCCATCATATTGACATTCTTCTTATTCTTCTCCGCCAACGGCAAAAGAGTCTTCCGCACTTCAAGCAGATGGCTCACATTGGCGAAATCTAACTGAAGAAACGTCCTCCGATGCCCAAGCAGATGGTTCGGTAGCTTGAGATCTTCCCTAACGACCCTCCTAATCTTCTTGATAAGCCCTTCAAACATCCTCCGACACCATTCCTCAACTTCTGCCTCATGCCCTGTCTTGACCGCAATTAGGAAATAAGGATCATATTCCACAGTCGCCTTGAAACTCCCGCCATCGTCTTCGAGAAAATAGTAGTCCACGCCGGCGCGCCCTCCTGGGATATTTGGGTCCTCTACCGAGGTGCTGTGCATGTTGATGAGCCAACCGGATCTCTTCTCGCCCGCTTCGAAGCGCGGAAAGCCCAGGGTTTCGTCGATGCTGTCTGCCAGCCGGATCGCCTCGAACTTCTCATCTTGTGATGTTGCTTCTGAGGATCGGAGAGAGGAGAATTCGACGGTTTTTGTTCGCTTGGAATTGAATGATGCGCCTCCCGACCGAAACTTGGTCCCGTATTTACTCGGTCTTCTTGAAGGCATTGCGACACGCCCCGGCAGGGCTGGGGATCACTGCGGCGTGGGAAGAGAGAGTTGGTGGATCATCGAACGTGAGGGTGAGTTGAGACGGAGAAAAAAACGATTATCGTAGGTACGATATGTGTAAAAGTCGAGTCTGAAGTCAAGATTGCGTTTAGAAAGTGGTAATTCAAGGTTAATGGGTCCTGGATGTTGCCCGTCCTAGCATGCAGAATCTCTCAGGGCTATCAAAGGCTCCGCGGCAAGACCCGACGCGTTCGCGTTCTACTATACGCGTGTCGTCTCATTGGTAGAGAGATCGTGACCGCCGGAGAAACCACCCGTTTTAATATCAGCAGCAGCTCTACGGATAAACTATCACCCGCAGATATCATGATTATTTCCCGAAGACGAAACCTATACTGGCCGAGCAGACGGCCTTTTCCAGATTACCAGCAGTATGGCAGACGACACACGAGAACCGACAACACATAATTCAGGCCAGAATAGTGCTGAACCTCCCTCCGAGCTTCCATCCAAACCACAACCGAAGCATGAGCTTCCCAAGTCGCAGGTCGGGAAATTATGGGACGCCTTTGGGAATCCCGAGGAGCCGGTGAACATGCTTCCAAATGCGACTGGGAAGAAGGCAAATGATGCTTCGGTCACGCAGGCTATGAAGTCAATGTCATTAAATAACGTGACCTCGTTCCACAAAGCTCCTTGTGCGCGCGACTCTCTACTGCTCGGAATTGGTGCTGGATTCGGTGTTGGCGGGGTGAAGGGTGTTCTAGGAGGTAATTATATCTGCATAGCGTCCATAGATGACAAGGCATATTGACTAGAGACTAACGTGTTGTCATGTCCGTAGGATTACGCTCTATGTGGACGGCATGTAATTGGGCAGTCGGCGCATTTGCCATCACTTCCCTCGCAACATATGAATTCTGCCAGCGCCGCCGGATACAGGAATTGGATGGAATGAAGAAAGCTGTGGAGTTGATGAAGGAATTGAAGCTTAAGAAGCAACGGGAGAAGGAACAGCAGGCCGCCGAGGCCGCTCGTTTAGTGGAAGAGGAAAGGAAGCGGAAGAGCTGGACACATCTAGCGAACTACAAGTTCTGGTAGAACTTTTGTACATTGCTTGGAGTCACGGAGTTCGTTGGGCTCGTTTTGTACATTAGTAGACTGGGCTGTAAAGTATATACTTGTGTTCGCTGAATGCCAAAATCTCCAAATCGTTATCCAAGAATCCAGTTCCGTATATCCATGTTCGCCTTTTGAGCCCCTTAGCCAAAAATTGCTTCTCGTGGAAAGAAAGGAAACGCCGTTAGCTAAACTTCCGCATAAGAATAGTTCAGACTTCGAATTTGACCTTCTTTTGGATCGCGCCCGATTGAACCGCACGCAACTTATCCAATTCATTGTTGCCATTCCGGCGCTCTCTTCGCCTCTCGCGCGCTTCTCGCGCCTCACGGTGTTTCCATTCTGCAACCTGTTTTTGTCTCTTCTGCGACCTAACCCAAGCTATTGCTGCGGTTGGCTTGAACCCTATACCGTTGATACCATAACCATCATCGTCGGGATCGGTTGGGTTGTGACCTGTGATTTCAGAGTCGTTCCATGTAAGCAAATCCTCAACCACATCATCCGGAAGCGGTGGCGACCCCCTTGTGCTGCGAATCTTCGCGGACGCAGGAGTACTTCGTTTCTTGCGAGGACTTGTAAGCGACTGCCTCGAGAAATCCACGGAGGGTTCTGCGGTTTGTGACTGGAACTCAGCGTCAACGGCTGAGCCCGAAGTAGGCGGGTGGTGATTTGGCGAATGAGAGCGCTCTATTGCTGTTGCGGAAGGTTGCAGTTCAAGCATGTCATGGGAGCCATGAAGATCAGTGGTAAGCCCTGGAAAGCAGTTTGCCTGAAGAATAGGAAAATTGAAGGTTTGGTGAAGATTGCGATCGGGAATTTGGAAATCGTCCCGGGCCCGTATTGCCAGTTCACCTAGGCGACCAGCCACCACCGCTCGAGGGCTATGTCTCTCTTGGTCTTCACAATGCCGGACCTTCGCTTCTTGGGGGCTGACAATGAACTGACTGGATTCTGGTGGTGCGGACCGACTGAGATCGATTAGATTACCCGGCAATTCTCCTTCACGCATTGGGAAATCAAATGGTGATCGGATTGCTGCAGGCATCATCATCGCGGGGCTAAGAGTGAGTGTGGGCGCCATCGATGAGAAGTCTCCCACTTGGGGGCAGCGAACCTCGCCTCCTACCTGTGACTTCCGGTGATGGCAAACAGAGTCATCATTGTAAGGAGCAATGGAGAGAGGATTGAGAGGATCGAGCCATTGTGCTGGCAGTAAGAGCGAGGAAAGAACCATTTGGAGAATCTTCCTGAAGAGAGGGGACGGCCAATTTTCCGCCCGCGAACATCGGCGGCCAACGGGTTTAAGTAAGACAAGCTGTAGGTAAGAGACTTCATACTGTTGGACAAGAATAGAAAGATTCAAAGGTAATATTCTGTAGCTGCAAACCAAATGTTGCAAGGCGTAGGCCTCAATAGCATATTTTACAGAACAAAGCCCATCAGATCATGGAGCAACTGGAACACACAAAGCTCAGAAACCAAAACAACGATAATAAATCAGCCGTACAACGCCGCGACAAAGACGCCCTCATGTCCCAAGATATAGTGGCTTTAGAGCTTCTTCTTCTTCTTGGATGGCTCTGCGTCGGTGTCGTGCTTCCGCTTCTTCTTTTCCGACTCGCCGACATCCGACTTGCGCTTCTTCTTCTTTTCATCTTTCTCTCCCTTCTCTCCCTTCTCCTTCTTGTCCTTCTTCTTATCCTTCTTCTCCTTCTTAACATCAGCATCCTTCATCTCGGCGTCGCTGTCATCAACATCAATGGTGACATCAGCTAAAACAGCGTCCATGGCGTTTTTCTAGTACAAATTAGCAATCAATTCAAAAAAGGAGTTCCACGGAAAATGTAGGAAGTAGTCATACCATGGCAACTTCATTCTTAGTAGGGGCTGCACCAGAAGCATAGAATTCGAGGCGTTCCTCAACCTGCTTCTTAAGAGCATCACCGTATTTTGTCGTTGGCACATCGGTGAAATTGTCAATTCTGGAAGCGATAGAACATTTGTTCGCCAAGAATCGCGAAATACGGCCCTTGTTCTTGGGTCCAGCTCTGCCGATGAAAGAGGAGTGGTACAAAAGACCGTACTTGGGGGTGTTCCCCTTGGTCTTCAGGGCTCTGAAAAGAGCCTTCTCAGCACCCAGAATCTGAACAGTGGAAGCGGGATACTTGGACAGGTTGGTCAAACTTCCGGCGTGGGAGATCAGACGAGCACCGACGATCTCGCCAATCAGAGCAGCAAGGTTGGGGGCGACCACGCTCATCTTGGAGACAAGGTAGGCGTGGAGCGATTTGCGGTACTTGGAAAGGCTAACAACTCGTTGCGCGAATGAGATGACGTTCTCCATGTCAGACTCGGAGATATCCTGGCCCATGCTGTGCTTCGCGGCGTCGATGACACTCTGGGCAACACCCTCGTCGTCCTCCACAAGTGCGGCAATGTCATGCAGGCTATCATCAGTCAAAGTCTTCTTATCCTTGACGAGCAGAGCGATTTGGGCATAACGCTGGTTATCCGAAACGATCTTGATGAGCTCGGGAAAGTGCCACGAGTACCATTCGCGCACCCTCATCGAGAAGGTGTTGACGGCCTTGTCAAGTTGATCAAGGATAGCAATGGCCTGGATAATGTGGTTGTCGTCGCGTTGGACCGAGAACTTGACCTTCGCTCGGGAGTAGGCGTGACCAAGACCGAGTTGAGCAGTATCCATGTCTCCCTCTCGCAGTTGCTTCAGCAGTTTGCTAGCGTGCAGCCTGACTCCACGGAGCATATCTTGAACGATCTCGCTAGTATCACCAGTTTCGCAATCGACGAAAGGGAAGGCGGTCTTGATACTTCCAGCGAGAGTTTTATCCGAAAGTCCTAGAACAAGCTTCTTCTTCTTGCTCGGCTTGGGAAGGTTCATTTCAAGGAAAGAGACTAGCGTTTCCGAAGCCACACCTTCCGAAATATCGTTGATTTCACTCAGGGCCTGCTTGTTGTTCCTGGATTTTTGTCAGTTGCAGGTCGCACAGAGAAGGGACGAGCGAGAGCATACTCAAATGGTAAGAACCCGGAGAGCTGGACCATCTTTCCGAACTTCGCCAGATCATTCACACCATCTTGAACCTCCTTTAGATTATGTCCCACGGTATCACCCTGGTGGGCAACCTTGAAAATTGAGTAGCCCATAGGGCCCTCAAAAAGAAGGAAGTCAGCCATTGCGAAAGTGGGTAAAAGCCCGAGACCACAAAAATATAGGACTTCTAGACGTGATTAATCGGGTCCCCTTTTGACTTCTGCAGGACTCTGAGGCTGTAACCCTGCTGTCGGTCGATGTGGGAATTGAGCAAAAGTGCCTCGAGGGTAGTTTTGCAGAGTCGAACTGGTCGAAGCTCTTTTTTTTTCACTTGAGCCGGCGCTAGTCAGAAAAGAATCGCGAATGTGGGCTTTTTGCCAAAACCACCTGCTTCACCGCTTTCGACGGCAAACACTATTCTACCATATGGGGTGTGCGGCTACACTTTCGTAGCAGCAAGCTCTTTTTAATCATTTCTCCCCCTTTCTTGCTCTGTGCTCTCTTCTAGATATATCTGCTTGTTGCTCATCTACCCCGCAGATATGTCGGCAACCCAGCTGCTAAACCCCAAGGCGGAGTCGAGGGTATGGGAGAAATGCCCCTCAGTCACTTTGCAGAGACTAACAGTGTACAGCGGAGGGGAGAGGCCTTGAAGGTGAACATCAGTGCTGGTGTAGGTCTTCAAGATGTCTTGAAGTCGAACCTCGGCCCATCCGGAACTCTGAAGATGTACGTTCTGAAGCAACAAATTCCAAGACGAGTGCTGAGCTAACCACAACCAGGCTGGTGGATGGTGCTGGTGGAGTATGAACTGTGATTGCCATTGACGTCTGTAATCTGATGGCTAATGATGCTACTAATAGATCAAGTTGACGAAGGATGGAAATGTTCTGTTGCGGGAGATGGTAAGTTGTCTCATTCCGGAGCAGCAAGACTGAGCAAGATTGCTGACAGCTACAGCAAATCCAAAACCCCACGGCCGTAAGACTCTTGCCTTTCCTTCAACAACGACGGTTCCCGCATTGACAAACAAAAGGTTATGATCGCTCGCGCCGCTACTGCCCAAGATGATATCACTGGTGATGGAACGACATCGGTCGTTTTGTTGGTCGGAGAATTCCTCAGGCAGGCGGATCGTCACATTTCCGAGGGATTGCACCCTAGGGTTATAACAGATGGCTATGAGATCGCGAAGAATGAAGCGTTGAAGGTTAGCAAAGCAGATACCACGCTGGTCTGATACAAGGCTAATCGAGCTGGTCAACAGTTCCTCGACCAATTCAAGCTCGAACGTGCGATTGACCGCGAACTCCTTCTCTCCGTCGCTCGAACCTCGCTTAGCACAAAGTTGAACAATGCGCTTGCTGAGAAACTCACTCCCGATATCGTTGATGCCGTCCTTGCTATCCACCGAGCTCCCGAGAAGCCAGACCTGCACATGATTGAGATCATGACCATGCAACACCGGAGCTCTTCCGATACGCAGCTTATCCGTGGTCTGGCGCTGGATCACGGTGCCAGGCACCCAGATATGCCGAAGCGCGTGGAGAACGCCTTTATCCTTACCCTCAATGTCAGTCTTGAATATGAAAAGTCAGAGATCAATTCAGGATTCTACTATTCATCCGCCGAGCAGAGGGATAAGCTCGTGGAAAGTGAGCGCAAGTTCGTGGATGCAAAGCTACAAAAGATTGTGGAACTCAAGAAACAGGTCTGCGGCAATGATCCCAAGAAAGGCTTTGTCGTCATTAACCAGAAAGGTATCGATCCCCTGAGCTTGGACGTTCTGGTGAAGAACGGAATTATGGCTCTTCGGAGAGCTAAGAGAAGGAACATGGAACGCCTTCAGCTGGTTTGCGGGGGCATGGCACAAAATAGCGTCGAGGACCTTACCCCCGATGCTCTTGGGTGGGCCGGGCTCGTCTATGAGCACCAGCTTGGAGAGGAGAAGTACACATTCGTGGAGGAGGTCAAGGACCCCAAGTCCGTTACTATCCTTATCAAGGGCCCCAACCAGCACACCATCGCACAAGTCAAGGACGCCGTTCGGGATGGTCTACGGTCGGTGTACAATACAATCGTTGACGGCTGCGTCATCCCTGGTGCGGGAGCATTCCAGGTCGCCTGCCACGCCCATCTCTCGTCCGACAAGTTCCGCAACTCCGTCAAGGGGAAGGCCAAGTGGGGTGTTGGAGCATTCGCGGATGCCCTTCTGATCATTCCCAAGACTTTAGCCGATAACTCTGGACATGACATCCAGGATTCTCTGGCAGCACTGCAGGAAGAGCAAGCGGATGGCAACATCGTTGGCTTGGACTTGACTACGGGTGAGCCTATGGACCCTGTGCAGGAGGGTGTGTTCGATTCCTTCCGTGTCTTGCGTAACTGCATCGCTTCGAGTTCGGGTATTGCCTCCAACCTGCTTCTATGCGATGAGCTCCTGAAGGCTAGGCAGATGGGCAAACAAGGTGGACCCGGTGGCATGGAGTAAAGCAGTTCACATACAAAAATATAGATGCAGAAATCATACCATTTCGAATGAGCTATCTTTGGGATCCAGGATTAGATGGCTTCTGCCTAAAATGTACTGATAGCCCGGTGGCAATGAACAATAACGAGCTTACTTCTGATGCAGCCATCACTGTTACCTACCTTGGTATACTCGTAAAGCCTCGTCCGATGGGGAAGGTGAAAGAGCAGCCCGCATATGGCGCATCCATCAAGTGAGCTAGTAGAATATAGTATTATCGACGACTAGGCAGAAAAGATGAACAATTGGCTGAATGTTCATAACGAGGTAATCATTTGTAATAGGTAGCTTTCCACCATACCAAAATAGAGATGTCTATATCATCTAGAGCAGGATTGATATTTATAGCTTATAATACACGCGGAGGCAAGAAAAAAAAATATACATCAATCGTCATCATCACTGCCTGGAGACTCCATCGTCCGGACTTCCAACGGACTCAGGCAGAAGCTATCCCCTCTCACGGGGTCCCGTAGATTGACATTACGGGTTTTAGCCCATTCCAAAACCTTCGATCTTCGAATGACGATTGCCTCGCTCTCCCCAGATCCAGATCCAGAACCAGCATGGGGTTTCTTGCGTGTCTTGGAGGGTGTTGCGGGCTCAAATACCCCCAGGCCTCGAAGAGAAGTAATCACGTCTTCTGTTAACATGCCTGTAGCGAGACCGATTTCTTGCACAGTCATGAGTTCGTGCGGGTGTTTCTTGCGGGCGGAGGCTTTGGTCGAGGTGGATTTTTGCGTTTTCACGTCTTCCGGTTCTCCGGTAGAGTTGGCGTTGGCGTTGGAAGCTTGGAGCGAGACGAGATATCTAGCCATTCGCTCTTCCCAGAAGCGACCGTAGCTCCGACCGCCCATTTCACTGAGTGGTCGTTCTGGCCCACCAATTAAGCTAGGATCGCGCTCCCATCCGCTGATTTTATAGCTTACCCCCATCAACAGCTTCCCTAGTTGCTTGTGCTGGTACGGAGGGAAGACAAGGATGCAGGCTAGGTTATTCGCGTCCCACGAGAGCTTCTCCTTGGAGAAAAAGCCGAGGATGTGGTAACTTCCATCCGGGTCATTTGGATCCGCGAACACGAGAATGTAATAGAGGAAGGAGACGACGTCGAAGAAGACGGATTTGTGGTCGAGGAAGAGTTTGGCGAAGAGGGAGAGGTTCTGGCCGAAGAGTTTATGGTTCGCGCCGTCAACCTCCCAGACGGAGTAGCCACCTTGATCATAGAGTTTTGTACCCGGGGGTGCGGTGCGGTGCTGGCATACTTTGATGTGTCCTGCGTGGGTGTTTACATCACATGCGTACCGGAAACACCACCGGCAGACGTAGAGGGTGTCTGTGTCTTTGCTGACGAGGTCTTCGGGATAGATGGATTGGTACCAGGTTTGGAAGCGTAGGGTGCCGAGGATGACGTGCTGGACGTTGCGGGAGGATTGTTTCGCGTTGGACGAGGGTGACTCGGCAGAGGCCATTAGGTGAGAAGAAAGCTACAGCTAGCTTAGACGATAAAGTGTTGACTCTTGAGGCAAGTCCAGGGTCCGTCGCAACTCTCCAGGATTGAGATCGCAACTCGTGGAGAGATATGACCCTGAGACGGGGCCATTGGCGATTGGGTGTTTACCGCGAAAGGTGATTTAGATCAATCCTCCATAATGAAGCTTTGCAAGCTCTTTGAATAACATTATGTTCCTAACTTCCTCTGCGATTCCAAGTCTAGCCCCAGTAGTGTTGCTGCTTTACTCTCGGTCACGTGTGCTCCAGTCACCTGGAGTATTTGAGCTACTCCACGAAAACTGTCTCTACCAGATTACATTACGAGGAGACTACTACTAGTACTACTTACTACTTACTGTCTAGTTGTAGTAGTAGTACGGTCTGCATCTCACTGTCAGGCATCCAGAAACCAATTCTCTGGGATACCATACGACCATTTAATCCATCTCCGTCCACTACGATGATCAATGACTGATCCACCTGCAACCAATAAACCATTTCTAAGACGCGGGGTGCATTCATTACAGGACCCTTGTGGTTCAAGCTCCTGAAAGCTCCTGCAGATATCTTGTTGCCTGGATCCCTTTCGGTCGCCGTCTGACGGGAGCTTCTGCAATACTCTGTACAAAGGAGAGAAGCTTTGATAGGTTCTCCGTCACAGGCAGCAGTAATCGTAACCTTCCTTGAACCTCCGCCACCCTCTCTCCCTCTCTTTTCTACATCCCCCTCATATACTCTTTCCATCCCCTTTCATCATCTAACTCGATACTTTCCATCGACATTCTTCACCTTATTGCTCTGTTAACCCCCTTCCATCAGCTTGACGCATATTGAGCCCTGACGGTCCAGAAGTGGACCCGTCATTTATCAACAATGCTTAAGCCGTTCCTGATAAGAGATCTTCACGATGATCCGCTATCACAGCCCATCGTTGACGATTCCGAGTCTGACCTTTATAATGCCACTGATGTTGGAAGCGTCGGCCCGCAGCAGCGGCATGGCCTTGTACAGTTATCTGCTGCCGACTACGATGAAATCTCCTATATACATCCTCAGGCCCGCTTGACCTACCTGGATGACGATGATGGGGAAACCATAACGGTACTTCTCTTACCACGACCACTCTACTCTCTTCTATATTCTAATGGCTACTCTAGGTCGGGTCGTCCCTAGAACTTACTCAACGACTTGATGAACCGGCTCCGCGAATCACCGATGTTGGTTCCCTAGAGCCCATGCATCTATTTGACATCAGACAGTCAAACTCGGTGACAGATCTCTGGAAGAGATTTGAGCAACATGAGCGTGTTGGATCTCTCGAAACCTCAAATCCCGTTTTCGAGTTGGATAATCTGCAGGAAAGTGCAACTAAGCCGGATCCCAACACCACCCGTGAAGAGAGCTCTCGTATGGAGAACGAGCGGACAGATACGGCCACGAACGACGCATCTGACTCTTTCCTTTCCGCGTTTGAGGCTGAGTTGGCCAAAGTTATGATTGCATCGCATTCTCCTGCTGAAAACGATACCACAGAGAGTACCTCATCTTCCAGGGCGCCACAGGCCGAATCAACGTTCAACATTCCTCGAGATACCACCCAGGCTTTTGCTTCTGCTCTGCGCAACCTTATTGAGGTGGCAGAACTCATTAGTTCTGGTGTCAAGTCGAAACTACCCGAGCTTGAGGGACATCTGGAGAACGCTCGTAGGTCCCTCCCGAGGGATATGACAGACTCTATGCGGAACGCCTTCTTAGTTCTCGAAGAGCAAGTCAAGGCCATGGCCACCGCCCTCAACAACCTTCCAGAGACGATTAGGCGAGAGAATAGGCCAGGAGGTGCAGTTCATTTTCCGGACTTCCCTATACCCTTCACCGCCGTGCGCGGTCTGCGCGAAATGGGCGTGCAACTTGGTGACATAGGGCAAACATTACTAGATACCTTTGAGTCGAGTGTTCGTGGTGCGTTTCCAGGGTATCAGAATAGTTATTTCCCCAACTTTCCCGGGTTCTCGGAGACAAACAACCAGCAAACGACTACACCCGACGATCTAGCAGGAGACTCTTCAGCCCCTCATGACAGCACAACATCGGGCTCGGCGACAGGTTCAGGCAACCCCCAACCCGCTTTCCCTCCTCAAGGGAGTGTTGTCGTACCAATGGGTGCATTTTCGCCGCAGCCACTGATTACCTCGAGCACTGTGACGGACCAAAGACACAGCCTTGGGCCACTCTCGCAACAGTTCCGACGCCCTCTCTCTATTCCATCTCCGTATCTTCCAACCCCGTTTCCTATCCGACATGCATCTCCTTCAGCTATACCTTCTTCAGCTGTCCCTCCTTCCGAAACCCCTCCCTTTTGGGGCCGTCGCGGCTCCCACCATTCATTTGGCCCTTCGCCCATGTCACCTCCCTATGAACCCACCTATGAATCACCAAAATACCATGAGCCCTTCAATGCAAGCGATTCCACATGGCAGAGCCGACCGCGCGATGCCCTGCCGTTTGAAAGATTCAGTCCTGGTTCTCAAACGCCCCAGTCTCTTTTTATTGGTAATATTGGGTTCAACGTGACCGAGAGGATGATCAGGGATGTTTTCACATCCAAGGGCTTTGCGCTTGATGTCAACTTGCCGATGGATACTAGAACTAGCGAGCACGCAGGGTTTGGCTACCTCGTCTTCCACTCCCCCGCGGATGCAGCAAGAGCATTAAGGGATGTGCAAGGAATGATTATAGACGGACATTGCATCAACCTTGAATATCTTGACCACGCCCCCATCACGACGGTGATGCCTCTCAATCAAGCTGGCGAATCAGTTCCCGCTACTACGTCCTCTCAGACATCGGGCGATGTCCGCCGCGACACTGTCAACCCTGTAACTGATTCTTTTACCGACTCTTTGGCATATAGGCCTGATATAAACGCGAACTTTCCACAATCAAGCCGCATGTCAAATTCAAGCAGCGAAGTAGTACACGACATGCTACTTGCACAAACAGAAGCGCGTTTTCCGCCTGTGTCTCAGTTGGATGCGCACATGTTATCTAGCCAATCGTCCGGAGCCAAACCACCAGCTAGTTCCAGAACGGCTAAGAACGCGTCGAACTCGGGAGAAGTCTTGGGGCCCACCCTAAGGGAGAGTTTTGGCTCACCTGAGACTCTACCAGGCTCCTTTCCACAAGATACACATGATGATCCCATTTTGGGATCCTCTGCAAACCCCTCACCTCCTATCACACGCCCTCATAGTTCTCGCCCGCAGCATGACGCTCGTACTGCGGCATGGAATGATTATCACCTTACCGAGAACGGGAACAAGGAGCTGCGCAATGACATGAATGCTGTTCTTGAGAGTCGACAATCACTGCATGCACAACAAGTTAACACGGAAGACCACCGCCCTCGTCATCCTCATCATAACCCCCACTCTCATGTTTTTCCTCGCCGTGCAGCAACTGTGATGTCAGTTGGACCACTCCGCAGACCTCTTGATCCTTCTGAGGCTTCGCGCGCGCTACGACGGCGCGCCACTGAGCAGCATTCTCTTCGGAGCGGTCCAACTCTGGGCCCGCATGGCCCCCGCCACCGGACTTCCTATTATGCTTCACAGCCCATGCCATCCGAGCCCGGAAACATGAGCGCAGAAGAACCGAGTCGGCGGGCTCACAGGAAGAACTCCCAGAAACATCATTCTATAGAAGACTGCGTTGCCGCGTTGGCTCAGCTAGGGTATGGAATTGAAGAAGATGGTGGACTTCAGAGATTGGAAATCTACGCAGCTGCAGCAAATGGCGAGCTCGCTGATGCAATCGAGATAATTGAGGAAGAGCGAAAGGCTTATGAGCAGCGAGGATAGGGTTACTTTCCTTTTTTTTTCCTTCTATTATCTGTGATCACTTAACCTGTCCAGCTCCTCTCAATGTTTAATTTTTTTTGTAATGGCTAAAATGATCAATCCCGTGCTGTTAAGCTAGATTATTTATGAATTGGATTACTATTTACAACTACTCTTCTGCGTATGCCCTCAACCTAAAAGAGTATTACTCTATTTTAACTACCTTGGAATACATATCAGATGTGAAAATGAAATCACAACTCCGAAGGCTTACAACAACTGGTTGAAACCTTCGTTTTGCGTGTAGCTCTCCATGAGATTCCCTCACGATTTAAGAATAACAAAGACAAAATAATCAAATTAACAAGAAGAGAGAAGACCACCAGTAGGAGGACCATATATTCCAAGTCCCATAATCCCTCTCGAACTTGGGGTTCATGTGTTTACAACGAAACCCGCTATACTACTACTACCTACTACTACTACCAGCTAAGAACCTCGACAGTAAAACAAAAGAGAGGGAACAAACACACTTGCCGTAAAGACAACCTCATTTGACCAGTAGTTCAGATATATATCAATTTGAATCGCAAGGACTTGGAACACGAGTGGTGTGTCTTAGTACGCATCTACGTCACGGTCTTGATCAAGTGAGAAGCCAACCCTTGGTTATTCTAACCCTAGATTCGATCCCAACTACATATAATTCTTCTAACTTTCGGCTTCAGTGGCCAACCGTCACAAGTAGATAAATCAGTCAGTCATTCAATTCTCAACCGATACAAGAATATAATCAATCATATTCACATCCCGAACGAACCGCCTAGATGCTAAACAAACCAGCAAATATAGAAGAGATAAACAACAAAGAAAAAAAAAAAAAAAAAAAAAAAAAAAAAAACCGCCCATGCAGCATGCTCCTCTTGTTACAACGCCGACCGGAACCGAAAGAAATCAATTTGAGAAAGAGGAGAATAAATCAGAGGATTGCCGTGGAATATGTAGCGGCGGCATGGCTATATGATATGCATGAGTGAGAAGGATTGCGAGTAAGATGTATAGAGTCAAAGCAGTTACGTGGTGAATACTCGGTCGAGTTGACGGAGGGCGCGCATGTCTTCACCGCCGAAGCCGATCTTGTCGCTGGGGATGTCGCGCGGCCCCTCGCCGGGTCGTGTTGAGCCTGTGCCCGAGCCAGCGGGTGAGGGCGCGGGTGGGGGCGCTGAGATCGACGGTAAAGAGCCTGACGGGGGGCCATTCATCAAGGCGGTAATGCTGGGCACAGTCGTGCCGGAGCCGTTGATCTCGGGGGAAGGTTTGGCCGTGGGGTGTGGGGGCGGGATATTGAGAGAAACAGGGGGAGGCGCTTGGCTGATGATCCGCGGGCTTCGAGCGGTGGGGTGGATGATGCCGTTGGCATGAGGGCTTGGATGAGGCTGCTGCATTCGTGGAGATGCTCGACGGTGGTCTGCGTAGTCGGGGGTAGATTCCGCGACCACGCGAGGGGATCGAGTTGGGATTAGGAGAGGCGCTTGTTGCAGCATGTGCGGAGGGTGGACCGCGTTCTCCATGGGGTGGATCGCTCGTTCATAGCCCGGCCCTCGGTCGTAGCCTGGTGTCAGACCCGGCGGTTGCGGAGGGGGTGGTGGCAGCGCGTGGTATGGTTGCGGATGATGCGGCGAGATGTACGCAGGATAGTGAATGGCGACAGTGGGCGGAGTTCCTAGCGGCGTCGGAGGCCATGCATACCCAGGTGCATGATACGCCTGCGGATGGGCCGCCCCAGGGCGGGCATATGCCGCCATGGGATGGTGAGGCGGCGGCGGCGGCGGAACAGTGTAGGGAGTGCCGGTCATCGGACCGCGTGTGACGACAGGGAGGTTCTGCTGGTCGTTGACGGTGGATTCTGGATAGAGACCCTTTTGCGGACGCACGCCGCGCAGACTGGGATCATTGGACGGCTGGACGAGATTCCCGGCGTTCGGATGCGACCGGGAGTAGTAGCTGATCAGATGTAGATGCTGGCCAGTGGAGGTAGTGATACTGAAAGACTGCTTCATCAAGCCATCGGGCTTATATCGATACCCATCTGGGCCATCGTCTGGACCGTCTCGATCGTCATCACTGCCGCGAGCACTATCTGGTGTTTTGCCTGCTCTAGGCTGAGTTGAAACGCTGGTGCCTCCACGCTTGCCCTCCATCTCACGATACGTGAGGAAACTGCCTGAAACGCGGCTGGCACTCCATGACTTGCCATCGGTCCAGCGGCGCATGCCAGCTTCTCGCTCATCCCAAACAAATACGGAGCCGGACTGGATAAGCTGACGCTCCTTTTCGGAGAGTCTTCGCTGCACTCGGGGCAGCATGCCGATGCGACATGCCTCAAAGAGGATGATGGCGTCCGCAGGGGTGCGGACGTGACCATGATACGTCTCCATCCAACTTCGGTGGTGTGACCCCGAAATGGTGGACGGTTTCAGGGCCACGAGGGGTGAGTTGTGGTCGTAAATGGTGAAGAGTTGGAGAAATTTTAAGGATACGGAAGCCCGCGGAATGAAATTACCCAAAGAGGCAAGTCGGGAGTGATCCGAAGGGACTGAGAGTGAAAGGGTTAGAGCAAGGGATGGTTATGGAATCTGGATAGGGGACTGACTGGGGAGATGGAGATAAATGCCAGGGGGGGGGGGGGAGGCAGAAGAGAGGAAGAAGAGAAGAAGAGGAAAGGTAAAAGATTAAGAGTCAGAAATAGAAATCAGGTAAGAAAATGGATTAAGAAAGAATAAGAATAAGAAATAAGAAATAAGAATAAAGTAAGAAATAAGAAATCAGAAATAAGAAATAAGAAATAGAGAATTAGAGAATCAGAGCGAGTGGGGGGTTCCCCACTGCCTTCTTAGCATAACTCTGTGAAAGAACCATTACCATTACTTTTCTGAAGGATATTCCAAGGATTAAGTAACAAGAACTCGGGTCATCCTCTGAATACTGTGCCTGAGCCAGTGATAATGGATCATGTCCGTTGAAGAAGTGCAAGTGAGAGAGTAGGAGAGGAAGTGGCGCTACCAAAGATTAGGCGTAATTCTGAAGCTTAAGCTTAAACCAACACGAGGAACCTTAACTTATTACTCGCTTACCGTATTGTATCCCTGTATTCCTTGGTACAGCCGGTGGCAACTCGTATTCCCAAGCCACCCTGATCCTCTTCCCATCCCAGGAAAAATAAACGAGCAGACAGGCAGCAGTGTATTTGCGGAACTCGTATAAAGCTTGACATTCTCACGTCAGTATTGAGATCAATCAAATAGTGGCGATGCTCGACCATGCTGAGCCTTTTGGAGGGAACTAGACTGACTCGGTATCATCGTGCGACACTTAGACCCCCTTCCAAGACCCCGTCCCAACTTCCAAGACGCCAGGATAAGCGTATCGCCAACAGAGTGGCCCCAATCTAGTTGGATTCTTGGCTCGAACACTAAAGCGAACTAAAAGAAGCTAAAGACTCAGCGTGGGTTGTGATTGCCTGCACCGGCCTCCAATACCTCCGGGGCCTCGACTTGGCGTCTTATGTCTTATTCAAGGACAGATCGCCTGATGCAGCCAAAGTATTCTGTAACCTGGTACTTTCTGTACAGTCCTGAAAACTGATAGTGCCGAATGCCGAGCACTCGTCGAGAGGACAGGATGTGATGTAACCTGTCCAACAATACTACTCGAATTACTAGAGAAGCTGAAGCTGAAGCGATCAGGGGTGTTGTGGAACGTTGCGCAGGCTTATCTCCACTAGCATAATTGGTTTAAAGTATGCAGACTGTCGGTTTTTCCTTTTTCTTTCTGAAACTATTGAAGCTTCTGGAGTCAAAGCGCGATACTCGCCAGTCGTCAGTGACCGTCACTCGTGACCTTGTCTGTGCATTATTATTGTACAACTGGTCAACTAACTAGTCAAAAGTAGGATTAGATAATCGAAGTATGCTTAACACCAGTAAGGTTGGCAACTTGGCATTCCCCGCGTGGGATCCACTGCTTCTGCTTCCATGTCGTCTTGTCGTTTTCCCCTGTCGTCGCTTCTTAACCTTGTATACTCTACACATTGATATTATTCCCTTCACTTTCCTGAGAAGCATGCCATGATCCATCAATGAATAATATTATTATTAATAAGCGGATATGACGGGACCCAAGTCAGACAGTGGGTCCGCCCCAAGCTTCGTTCCTGCTGATCCACCCAAATATCTCGCATAATCGCATAAATCCTCCGTCTGGATCCAAGCCTTGTCAGAATTACCTCAACTGGTCACTGCACCCAGCCGAGCCCTGGGCATCTTCCTGTCCATGTCCACCAGTGGCAAGTTGACTTGCAACTGGTGACTCCAGCCGAGACATGACGACCATACGGAGTAGTCAGACGGAGAGTGGAGAAATTACGCGTGGTGTGAGTTTATTTTATATTATTACCGTTGCTTTCGTCTTTCTATATCTACTTTCTTTCGCACGTGCCGTTTGCCTAGGTTTGGTACTCGATATTATCTCGACTTGGCTTCTATCGTATTCGTAGCTGGAATATTATGCCGGACGGATTCTCCGTGCATCCGGCGTGGGATATAAGAATATTCCACGATGTAACGTCCGCAGTGGTTATGTGGATGATCTTTATATTGCATATACTGATTTGGTTGTCCTTTTAGAATCCATCATAGATTGCAGTAGATGAGACGTTGAGGAAGGAGCGACACCAATGAACGTCAGGCTCCAATTTGGTGCCTTGGCCGCTCAGGCACCAACCTTCTTCCATCACTTCTCTATTTCTAGTCCACTAGGAGTACATTATCAACTAGACTACCTAGGTCAGATTCAAGCAACAACTCCCGCTCTCTGCTAACCCAGCACAGATAGCGTGTATTTTGGAGAAGAGTATATCGAGGAGGTGGAACCGAATCAACATACCCTTTGTTTCGACCTTCATCATGGACGGCTACCCACTGTTGGGGCGCAACTTCCTATCGTCCGTCAGCCTCTGAAAGTCGACTCAAAGGAGGATATCTTGGAACCCGCATTTCTGCAGATGAAATGCGAGGGTGTTATACGGCACAGTGTTTGCTTTTCAAAGAGGAGGAAGATTTAGAAGAATGGCAGTCTGAACCAGATGACCTCGAGTTTGAATCAACCAGCAAGCATTTTCTCTCGGGGCTGACAGATGCGGTGTCGCAACATGCTGTATCGCTATCACCGGCTAGACATGGCGTGATGACCACGCGACTCGAAGATCCCAGCCAACAGTTCGCGATGCACAGTGCGCCGGCATTTCACCCATGGTGTTTCGGTGTCTGGATACAAATCTGCCGTCTTTAGGGCAGGGGGCATCGTCGTTGATCGCCTTGTAGACCGGATGGTTCACATGGATGGATATACCCTCTCCGACCCAGACTCAGACTCAGCCATGGCAAACGCCGAGGATGACTAGTTCTAGTATCACAACCCCAGAGACGAATGGCTCGTTGCGAATCCATTCTTCGTCCCTCACCTCCATGAGCTTCTCGACAAGGCAACCAACAACACCAAAACATCTAGAGTAACAAGCGCATTGCCTCCCCTCCCTACAACCCAAACAATACTCTCGAACCTAACCCAACAAGACCCCTTCCGAACCCTCCCCGCAGAACTAAAAGACATGATCCTAGCCCACTTCGCCTCCAAAGAAATCGCATCCCTGCGCCTCGTCTCGCGAAGCTTCCATCAACTCCCCATTCCCCTCTTCCACCGCCTCCTCCAAGAAGACATGCCCTGGCTCTGGGAAATCCGGAGCCCCCAATGCCCGACATATCCCTGGGCAACCGTGACAGAGGAAGATATAAAGGAGAATGGAAACATAGTGCACCCACAAAACTTTGAAGAGGATAATTAATTTGTCGACTCACACACAATCGACATGGACGAGCGCGTGTCGAGCCCCCCATGGGCGTGGAAAAGACCACCGTCCCTATCCCTGTGCGAGATCAATTGGGATATTCTTCATGTGGATGTTAAGCGCGAGATGAATGAGATCAATGGATTGCGGAATCGGAGACGGATTTGGGCGTATCTTGAGTGGATGGTTGGTTCTGTTATGGGGGGTCGGGATGGAGATACAGGTAATCCTACAGCGAGATAGTGATTTCTATCTCTAGGGCCATGGAGAATCATCTCTTATTATTCTTACCTAATTGAGGTCTGATTCATGTCTACAATAGATTTACGTATAATACAGTTATAACAGAACAGGCCATCAACAATCCGCTCTTCCAAAATACCTCGGGAACGCAACAATATCCCTCACACTTGACACGCCCGTCAAATACCCCAAGAACCGATCAAAGCCTAAACCGAATCCGCCATGCGGAGCTGTCCCCCACCGTCGCAGATCCGCATACCACTGGAGATGGGCCAGGTCTTCACCGGGGAGAAGATGCGGGTATGTTGTCGGGTCTGCTTCACTCGAGGTAGAGGACTTGATGAGTCCGTGCTCGCGCATGTTCTGGATGAGGTCTGGGAGACGGTGTTCTCTGAGCGAGCCGCCGGCGACTTCGCTGACTTCGGGGAGGAGGAGGTCGAAGCAGGCGACTGTTCCTGTTCCTGTTTCTGTTTCTGTTTCTGTTTCTGTTTCTGTTTCTGTTTCTGTTTCTAATTTTGGCTTCTCTGACGGCGCCATGTAGAACGGCTTGACGGCTTTCGGGTAATCTGTGACGAAGACGGGTTGACCGTTGTTGAGCGTATCGACGATGTAGCGCTCGTGTTCGAGTTGGAGGCCGCCGGTCCAGGTTGGATCGTACTCGAAGGATGCCTTGCCATCGGAAACTGCCTTCTGAAGTGCTGCGATGGCATCGGTGTAGGTTATACGGCGCCACTTGGGCCCGTCCATGAGGTCGAGCCATCGCTGGCGGAGGTCGGGTGTCGAGGCTGACTCGGTGGATTCCGGGTTGGTGTCGCGTTTTATGGAGAGGATCTCTTGCGCCGCGGGTGTCTCGTATAGTCGTCGTGTTAGGTCGCGAAGAAGGTGTTCGAGCACGTCCGTGAGAGCGTCGAGATCAGAGAGGAAGTTGACTTCCGCTTCGAGCATGTAGAACTCGCTCAGATGCCGTGGGGTATCGCTCTTCTCGGCACGGAACATAGGTGACAATGTCCAGACATTGCCGAGCTCGGCTGCGTAGGCTTCAAGATGTAGCTGCGAAGACACGCTCAGATATTTGGGCGCGCGGAAAAAGTGCTCCTGTTCCTGGTCCGGGGGTCCTGTCGCCAGCGTCTCCCGTGGGACGATAGCAAATGTCTCACCGGCGCCCTCACAATCTGACGACGTGATCACCGGCGGCTGGACCTGTATGAACCCGCCATTTGGAGCGGAGCGGAACACGTTCCCAAGCTGGTATAGGCATTCGGAGCGGAAGCGCGCGAGAAGGGAGTTAAGCGGAGTTCGGAAGCGGAGGTGAGGGTTCTGACGAAGGAATTCGGGGCTGTGGTATTTTTTCTGGATAGGATATGTCTGCACCGAGTTGTCAGCATTTGTTTATTTGTTCATCTGTCCAGTTGTCCAACAACGCCGGCCAGTGAAACCAACCTCTGGGTCTGCTTTGCCCACGACATTCACCGCTGTCGCCTGCAGTTCATGACTCTGTTCCTTTCCAGGCGGACAAGCCTTCCATATCCCTGAAATCTCTATCGCCGTCCCGGTGGATAACCTGTATTCCAAACCAGATTAGAGGCTGTCGCGAATCAAGAGCTAGAAGCGTACTCGGTTGCCTGCGCAGGATTCAATATCGCCTGCAGAGGCTCGACAGCGGACCCATCTGAGATCTCTGCAAATGCAAAGCGCTTCTGCTTGCGGACTGAGCGAATAAAGCCGTGTAATTTGATCTCCCGGTCCTCGAGGCTGCAGGGCTTCTGCTGGCTTTTCCGGAGAACCTGGGCGCATCGGAGAAGCGCGGGACTCGCTGTTCCTGCGGGTTTATGGTTCCGCCTTGCGAGAGAGGTGGTGAAGGTCCGTCGCCATGTCTGCATCCTTAAGTCGAGAAAGAGTCAGTTTCTTGACTGGAAGTTATGGTTGATTGTTTTCGAGACAAGTCACGGGGTGAGGCCGGGCCGATGATTCAGCGATCTGAACTGCTACCACCAAGTAGTTAAGCATCGAAGCTGTTAAGAGTAATCCTATACGGAAGCATCTCTTGCTATCTAGTATATACTATCTAGAGGATGAGAACAAGGATCCTTATTTCTCAAAATATGAACAGGTGCCTGCCTTGGGAATAGTACTAGCTAGTATATGACCCTAGAGTAGAGTATAGAGTCCTTCGGTTTGTTATATATATAAACTCTCGGTCGCTCACTCTCTCTTACCATGAGACGATGAAACCCCCGTCATCATGGTGGAAGGTTAAGTATGGATCTTATTTCCAGGACCTTTTCAAGAAATTCAATTTTCCCCTTAAAAAAAAACACCTACGACGGGATAAAAAGACTAGTAGAAGAACCATAGTCCCAAATCACAAAATCACCATTGAACTGGGGTTCATGGATAATGAAAATCGCTATATATTTTGTTCAGTACTATACTATTACTACTACTACTAAGAACCTAGACAGTTAAAGAAAGAAAGTCAAAAAAAAGATTCACCCCCATCCAGCGGCAACAAAACCAACCTCGTCAACACCCCCAAGTTCCAACCCTCGCATCAAGCCGCCCGTTGTCCAAGGTATCCCGAAAGGCTATTAGTTATCCACCGACTATCATAAGGCCCAGCATTCGAATCCAAGAAATACACATACCCTGTCTGGCCCCTATACTCAGCGTCGAACGACAACACCCTGTTGTTAAGGGTGATCTCAATCTGCCGAGCGTTTGAGGTGTCGAAGCTAGTGAGCGCGCGGGATCTAGGCTCGCGGCGGCGGCGCGGGTCTTCGAAGATTTCGGCGGTTAGGACGTAGGGGGTTCCATGGATGGAGAGGGTGAGGGAGGTGATTGGGGTTGTGTTGTTGAAGTTGGTGAGGATGTTGTTTGTCTAGGTTGGGGGCGCATTGGGAGAGGGATTTCCCGGTGGTGCAGAGGAGGATGTTGTTGAGATATACTGCTCTGAGTAGGTTGAGAAGGTGGGGGATTGGGGTTCATATAGAATACACATAGTATTATACCTGATAGGTGATCATGAGACTTTGAATCACTTACTGCATTTTTGCTAATCCTCCTCGATCTAGTTCTGTACAGGACTGAATCAAAGAATCCTAGTAGTCTATGGGCTATACAAACGGTCTTCTTGCGATGACCGGCTCAGCCTTCTTCGGAGAGCCTGTTTGGTCTCATCTTCATTGGACATAGTCGAGAGAACATCTCAGCTGAACAAGGATGTTCAAGCCTTACCCATTCAATGACTTTCGATGGTGTTGGAGGATGGCTAAAGGCACATTACATACATATTTAGTAAGACAAGGGTGCAATCATGCTTATATACTAGTAGTGGTATATACAAAGTAATATTTACAACTGCTATAACAGTAAAGATATAAAACATATACACTAATAGAAGGATAGGTATACCAAGAGCCAATCCTTTACATTCAATAAACCTCATGACAAAATCATTAGCACATACACTCCATCAATATAAATACAAGCCAAGCCAAGTCAAGTCAAGCCAAAGTAATGCAAAAGAAAGAAAGAAAACAGCCAGCCGGTTTCCCCTTTTTGTGGTGTTGCGTTGCGTTGTGTTTTGGTATATATAGTAGAAGTAGTAAGTAGTAGTAAGTAGGTACTGTTGTTTCAGCCCATGTCTGTTCCATGACGCCAGTTTTCCTGTTCCTTTCCCTGTGTGCTCATGTGTCGAGACGATAGTATCATTCCGCCCATTTTGTAGGTGAGAAGGAATCCAAAATAACAACCAACCGAACCGAACCGGACCGAATCGCCAAACATGAGATGCTAGGTATGATAACGATAATGCAAACAAGAAACAGACGCCAGTTCGCCCTCTGCCGCTTGTCAGAGTAGGCAAACCATGCAAATGCGGGAAAAAATAACAATAATCAGGTGATGAGAAAGTCCATGTTCATCTCTTTGATGATCTTCTCCCAGTCCCAGCTGTCCTCGGTCTTTGTGTCCATGACATCCCAGACGCGTCGGACAACTTTAAAGGCCGGCTCGATGTTGCGGAGGTTGGAGTAGGCTTTGAGCGCTTCGAAGCCCTTTTGGATCCGTTCTCGTTGTCGAGTGAGGAAGGCGGAGCAGCCGAGTAGGAACAACGGCATGAGGACGATGCTGAAGGCGCCGGCATCTTGGGGGATCGAGTCTAGGAACTCAAGTCCGTCGTCGACCACTTGCGCAATCTTGTCGCTTGGCCGCGAGGGTCGAATGGTACGGTACAGATACACCCAGGTTGATTGTCGGTATAGCTGCGCGAGATAGAAGTTCGGGGTGTCGGGCGGGTGCGATGTTTCCCATATGCGGATGTTTGAGTCGATGGCCACGGCATCGCTGAGGATCTGGTAGTCGACCGCTGGTTCGTAACCCTCACTGAACCGCACTCGGATTCGGTCGCGGAGCCGAGTCACCTGCGAAATATAGCGGAACAGCCCGTCAAAGACGCCCAGGAACATGCCGGCCTGCGCATGCGGGACGAAGTCGGGAAGCCGCAGTTCCCCGTCGAGATGCGCCGGTCGCCGATCAAGCGAGGTGATGGAGTTGGAGACGTCGTGGTATTGGAAGAACTCGACGATGAATTGGCGGAACTTTTCGTTTCGTGGCTTCTGCGTCACCAGTAGATACCGAGCTGCATCCATGTGAGGTCGGTATTCGCCGTTGGTCTCTCCTTCGCAGATGGTATTCAGACTGAGCGCAATGGTTGAAGCGATGATCGGATCCTCCACCAGCAATTCCGGTTCCTCTTCAACCATATTCGATCTGGCAGTGATGTTCTCCTTCAAGTCTCGGATCGCGCGATGAAAATGGTAGTATTTCCGCTCCTTCACTCCTGGCTCTTGATTCAAACCCGACAAGTGTGATCCTGACAGGCACATCAACGAGTGCATCAAACCTCGGTGCTGAGTGGCCATGGGGAGAAGAATCTCTTTGAAGGGGTTCGAGTCGTCGTTGATGAGGGTCAAGACACGGCTGAATCCGTACACGAAGTGGTCCAGTAATTTTCGATCCATATCAGTTTCGATTCCGTCGATGAGAATGGGCAGAGAGCGACTGATCACCGTGTGAGACTTGGTGGCTGCAGAGAGTTAGCTCGCACGAACATTCTTCGGCGCATAAGCGGAAAGCACAAAACAAAAGATAGCTCACCCTCTTCGAGCTTCTGCTTCCCACTCCTCCATATTTCCTTCGGGGGATATCCTTCGCAGACGACTGCATTCTTCTGACAATTCAGACAGCTAGAGCGCACCAGGTCAGCATTTCCCCCAGCCGGTGAAGTATTCCAGCACTTACGCAGGCTTGGTCTCGTCGCATTTCTTCTTGCGCCGTCTACAGGTGATACATCCAGTTTTTGAGCGGCCCTTGGTGATCTTGACGTGACCGCCGGGAATAGGGAGCGGATGCTTGCGTGGTCGGCCACGTTTTCGTGGAACATTGACGGGAATTGCCGTGGAATCGCTGGAAGTCGACTCCACCCCTAATGGTTTGATACTCTGCAAGTCATCATTGTCGTCCAACTCCTCTACTTTCGGCACTACGTCCGACTCGGGCGAGGCGAGAAGGTTGAAATGGAAAACTCTGGAGGGGCCGATCGCGGTGATTGGGATCTTTACACCGGCGTCGCCGGGAGGCGAACTGTCGGAAGGACCGTCATCCCAAGATTCGGGGGAATCGGTGCATGTGTCGTCGGTGCTCACGCTGGCGCGATGGGAGAGCGAATCGTCCATGATGGAATAGTCTTGGAAGGTGGGATGTTCGACAAGACTGGAGCGACAGTCGGAGGGTTGGGAATGCGTCAGGTAGCCATGGGAAGGATTACTGTCGAGGTCGGAGGGCGGAGGGAGGATGAAGGTGGGAGACTTCTGCATGGACAACATTTGACCATCCGAGGACCCGCAGGTCAGAGTTGAAAGGTAGGGTGGAAAGAAGGACCTCAGAGACTCGGGAAAGACCAGCGCCTCAGGGTAGAGGAAGCCCTCGGGGGAAGGAGAGTGGTGTGTGGTGACTCTGGTGATGGAGAGACGAGAAAGAAGAAGGAAGGAAGTCGAGGAAGAGGGGGAAGGACTCGGGCTCTCCTCCTCCTAGCCTAAGAGAGAGAGAGAAATGTGGTGGTGTTCCTGAGAAGTGGGGGCGAGGAAGACTTGGCTGCGGTTGAGAAGAAGAAGAGAGAAAAACCAGCTAAAGTCACAAAAGACGGGGCGAAAGCAGCGGCGGGGATGTTAATATAAGACAGGCAGGACTAGACGGAGAAGAGAAAAGTCATAGGAATGATTTGAATGAATAATATGACAATCGGGTTGTAAGAGAAAAGTATGGGGAGAAGCGAGAGAGTATAATGCGAGTATTATTGGGTGTGACTTTTTGAGGATCAGTGGGACCCAATTGAGGGCATCCAACTAGGCAAACTGTATTTATTTACTGTATTTAGTATTACTTTATATACCAGACTTGGACAACTATCCCACTACCAAGACTCGACGATACTATTCTACTATATATTAATGGAACTACGTGGTACGGAGCAGTCTGTCGTATGTATAGACCTGGAGTATTTGGATTACTGCCTACCGGTAGTATACAGAGTCTGCGACTCTGTATAGGAGAGGAGTGCGGGGACTGGATTTGCTTTTTGGAAAATTTCTCCTCTTTCCTCCCCCCGCCCGACTCCGGAGTAGTGGATGGGCAAAAGCAAATCCAAATCGAATGAGAAAAATTAGAAAATGCAATGCCCAACTTTGTCCCAGTCCAATGCATGCGTGACGATGGCGGCGGATGATCCTCCTGGTCTTAACCTCGACGCAGGTCGCCAACCGCTGGTCAATTCCCCAGACTCTCTCCGTCTCCGGAGGCCAGATCATGCATCTCTTCCCCCTTGTTCAATATTAGAATTGAGCCTTGTTGTTTCCAAGGTTGCGAGATGAATGTTTATTCCGGGTTCCAGTGGAGCTCGACTGACGCAGTTAACTAGTAACTACGGATACTATCATTAGTTGCCGCTCTAAGTGCCAGTTATAGACTCGCCTTGGCTGGTCCACGACTATTAGCGATTATTGCCTTGCCTAGTCACTGATCTGTGATCACAGTGACTACTGACGAGCCTCACCGAGTCTTCTGAATTCGTCCAGCCAGGTTGAGATCATGTTTCTATCACAACTCTGTCCTCCGTACGGAGTAGATCACTGTAGGGAGAAACTCTGTAAGTCTAGGTACCCATCTGGGGATTATTACGTGCATATAGGATGACACGGCTCGCTCAGCTGGACGCTACACCCCACGCTACACCTTGAACATGTCTCTCTTCCGAGTTCGACCGCCGCGTCTGGTGGCCAGATGCTGATGCCTGCAGCAGTGCAGACCACCTTCTTCCTGGGGCAACAAGCTGGCCCTGCATTGGTCTTTGCACTCTTTGTGACCAGTCTCAGTCCTCGTACTCCTCCGGATCTGACGCAGCCTGCCTTTCGGGCTCTCTTTTCTTTTTCCTTCGTTTTTCTCGCCCGAAGGTGAAACATTTTATTTAAATTTATTTTATCCCCCCCCCCTCTTCATGATAAATGCAGTGAATCCATCTGAATCTGGGGAAGTGGACCGGACCAGATCAGGATCTTCCATCCCTCTTCCTTCCAGCCTCCAGCACGGACTCCTCCATTCCAAGGAAAATAAGATGACTCCATCCAGATGATCACTTCAGGATCGGGATCAGAACCAGGATCAGATGACGGACGGAATCCAATCTGGCAGGTTGGGTGAAGTTAAGTTTGAGATCTAGTTGAGCCCAACCCCAGCATGGCACCCCCCCAGATAGTAAATATACCTCAAGGCAATCATCTCTGGACAGTCAATTTCTGTTTCTGTTTACCGGCACGGTCAACCTTCCTTGGTGCTGAATTGGTGTTGGTTTGGTGATTGGACGGGAATAAGCCCGAGTCGCTTGGGCCTCGTGTGCTGTTCTCGGGTGAGAACGAGGCAAACCACTCAAGTCAGTCTCAGGAGTCTGTCAGAGTCAGTTCGAACATGGAATGTACATTCGCTGTATCTGCGCTGCTTTGCTCTGCTCTGTACCGAGTACAGTGTGAGCTGTCTTAACCCATCAACAGTACTCCTACTACTACACCACTAGGGAGTCAGTTTCGTCGGGGTCGATCTTAACCGGATTACCTAGTGGGGAAACCCGCCGAGGCGCAGGGCCAAGTCAAGCAAGGAGGAGACAAGTGACGAGTTCCAAACGATCTAGAGTCCTAAGAGTCAAGACTACTATAGTCCTGACTTGACAGGGGAGCTGGGACCCCTATTATTATTCCGTAAATTAAATGAGGGCACTTAACCTGACACGGACGACGGAGTCGGAGCTGGAGAATAAGCATCAGGGATTCGATGTCATGATGATACAACTCGCGAGATATCAATCTGCATGCATGATTTGCCAGGATTGTCAGTCGATCTTAAATGAACTGCTATACTAATGTACCTTTCTGTACTTACTTGAGTATGGAGTACGTCGTATCCTCTGGAACATGACATGTGGATCCTGGAAGGGAGTTCCCGTCAGTATCCATGGACAGACTTATACTCAGTGTAAAAGGTCTAACTTGGATGAAGAAGAGTACACCAAGAATACCCCAGACTCCCCCAGCTTTCCTAAAATCCATCATCATGATTCGCCTTCCTTCTTCGGTCTACTCTCACTCTCACTCGAGTGAGTGACTCGAGAGTCTGAGCAGGATGGATGACAATCCTTGCATCAGTGCATACCTAAGCGAAGCAAAATGCGGAGACGACAGGGGCAAGCGGAGAAGAAGAAGAATGCCCAGCCCAGCCCAGCCCAGCTGTCCATTCCAGCTTACGCAGTACAATCCGAGCACAAACTTCAAGTCTGTCTGGTCTGGACTCGGAGTCGAACAAGTCACAAGTTCCTCGAGTCCAGCCCTCTGGAGTCTGGAGTCTGCAGCTGAAGAGAGGTAGCGACCGGTATCCGATTCTGTACTTGGGTACCTACTACCGAGAGTTCAGAGTTCAGCCATGAATAAACTTCAATCTAATAATAATACCTGGGTCGGGTAAGTTGGTGTTCAGACCTCATCATCTGGCTCTTGTGTACAGGTATAACTTACGTTAAGTTACAGGGAAGGGAAAGAACGCGTCAGTTCCCTGACCAGTGACCACATGATCATCAGGGCCTCGTATCGGGATGTGAGGAAGGTCGGCCGAGGATGGAATTCCGTACTAGTACAATTCTGCCTGGACCATCTGGCATCCATTCCATCATGTCGCATGCTATGCTCTGATCAGGCTGACTTTCTCTCCGTCAAATACAGTATCCAGGAGTAAGCGGGGGATCTGTTTCCCAGGTTATTATTATGGCATGACTTGATGCGCCACGCTAACTTGCCTCCTTCTGGCCCGTCTTGAATTTACCAAGGTTCAACTTGAAAGTTCCTTGACCTCAAGAGCCAAGAGCCAAGGCACTGGGCCGATTGAGATGAGATGAGATTCGAAGTTGTTCTGTGGGGTTCTTTTCCCTACCCTTCTGTGGTTGCATGAGACGTTGGAATGTACCTAGGTAAGTGTCTACCCAGAAGAGGAAAGAAGCGCGCTCTCTGCTAGGTAGATAATTGCCTGCAGCGGATGGCCTGTTCGGATCCACTTGATTTCGAGTTTTGTCTATCATTTTTGAATTGATGGATCTCACGATACATACGTAGTTGCAGAATTCTCGCAAGAATAGTACTCCGTAGTAACTCCGTATAATCAGCCGCGTGCTCGGATCTCCCTATACAAGTTACAACTGGAAGAAGTAAAGTTCCAAACAGAATGCGGGGTTTATTCGGACCATTCAGTGTTCACTGGAACTCAAGCCTTGAACCTTCAATAATTCCGTTTCCTTCGTTTCGGTCCTTTCCGCCTGTCCACGTCTCAACAAGTGTAACCTTTTACCGCTTAGTTCCACGTTTCTATGACTAACAGATTCCTGTTAACTTACTTCTCCGGACTGTACCTAGCTACTTTTCGACTCTGAATACTCCAGGATTGTCTGATCTCGCAGCTAGCTGACAACCGAGCCTATCTTATTGGATATAACATGCTTCAGCAGTCTCCGGCTTCGACCGTTTGGGTAACTCCCAACGTGCCTTGTTTTGTTGAACAGTCTCAGGCGAAAGGAGGCGGAGTCGCATGAGCTCAGGCAATTGAGGCATTTTGCTGGGACACGGACTCGAACCCGCAAGGGAATAATGGGCCTTGGAATGGGATGAATGGGATGAATGGGATGCATGGGGTATGGATACGTAATGTCAACTGACTGCCCACTGCCCACTGCCCAGATGCGGACTGAGTGAGTCAGGGGTCTTACTGTCAGTTAGCAATTGGACGGTAGAAGCAGCAAGAGTATCACGAGAACTACACGCAGCATAATTTCGCGTTTTCATGAGTAACTTGACCTGCTACATGATTGCATCGCATTCAGTCAGTCTGTTCCAACTTGGTATCTTCTACATTTCAATTTCAGCATGGGGAAAAGACACCCAACCCAGCGAGGGGAAGGACCTGCAAGTTCGTCAATCTCAAAGGTACCTCATCTCCAAGTCGAGATCCAGGATCTGAGATCCAGGAACCGAGACCCAGCGCTTTGGGTCAGCCTTAAGCTCCAGAGGCTGAATATTGTGATTGCGACATAACGGGGCGTGGAGTGCTCATCCCGTAAGGTACGTACTTAGAGTGAGGACTTAGGAGTGGGTGTTCAGTGTTCACCGTTTAGTATGTGAGTTGCGGAGGTCTTGAACGTGCTGGTTGGTTGGGCGCCGTCGCGACTCGAAATTAAGGCTGACTATTGTTCAAAGGCACTATTGTTCCGGACGAACATCTTCACTTGCGACTTGCAACAAATACAATGGTCTGTTTAGGGAGAGTTTCTCGTCCAGGCGGAGCGAACTGGCTTTCCTTCATGGTCCATCACATTGGAGTCAGACTCAGTATTGAGTCCCGAGTCCAGACTGAGGCTTCGAAATCATTATCCTGCCATTCAACGGCGATCGGGAGATATTTCCTGCCTGGCGTTTCGATAGTACTCCCTGGGGTCTGGATAGTTGAGCCACCCGCTCGCTGCATCTGGCCTGCAGCCTCATTATCGAGTCTCCCAGTCGATCAGTTCTCATCTTCAAAGTTCAGATATCTGCGTTTCTGCGTGTACCTGGTTTGATTCTGGATGAGATGGCAGATCACTGTCCTCGCACAGATCAACCCAACTGTAACTCAATAATCCCTCGAGATTAGAGCCCAGACTCGTATTGCTGCCCGATCGACACTCCGCGGAGATGGAGTTTTGGGTGAGGAGTTCGACTTCACATCAAGGGTTCTAGGCGTCTGCTGTGGCAACATGCCCGATCGCAATCACAGTTGGTTGACTGAGCTGAGCTGAGCTGAGCTTGCCCCTTTCTCGTGCTGCGTATTCCTTTCTCGTACGAGACTGGTGTGGTGGTCACTGATGGTCACTGGCGTGGTGGGAGAGCATTCTTCAAAAATCCCAGCATTGTATGGTGAGCGACAAAAGCTGCAGATTCAACGATAAGATCGAGGGCACATCTCCGATATATATGCAGTTGTCTTAATAAGCTTATTATACCCTGCTACACATTCAGATGACTCAATGCATTCTCTTATCATCCTGAACATGATAAGATGATAAGGCTGCATGCTGGCTGCAGGATCCGGGGTCAAGCAACAACCCCCTTTCACGGTTCACCTGTCAATTCCTTCCTCCTCGAACTAGTGTGGAGGATCAACGCTCTATTGAATCCCTCTGCACGTCGACAATTAAGGTAATCCCTGTGTCTTTTTCCGATCAATAGATCAGCGACTAAGCGAGGCTACTGAACCATTTACTAAATTACTTCGCCCGAGGCACATCTATTCTATCATACCCAGCCATTTGGTTCTCTGAGCTTTGAGTTTCCTAGTCGTGCCCCTACATCGAAACTTAGAAAGACGATATCTCATTTTTGGGCTCGGAAGTTGTCCGTTGTTTTACTTCCATTGTTTGATTTACCAGAGTAGTGCATCAGAGTGTCTTGGATAAAATGCATTGTCTGACTATTTTATGCATATCTACTTGCGTGCTAATGTCCGACCTTGCGGTCTCTACGGTGGCATGCTTCTATCATATGTAGATAGAACCTTTACGTATGATTAACACCTCTTAGCAGTATTGACCGATATTCTTCCTTAGATACTTCTACTGAATATACTAGTATACCGTATAAGACCACCAAGACAGAGTCCCCGGGTTTAGAGTGTCTAAGAACTGTGCGCTATACCTCTATACCTCTATCCCGAGACAAAGAATCACCCTATGTTTCTAATCTATCATGACCCTCCCATGATTTCCACCCATGATTTTAGATTGTTTTGTACGTAGAAAGTGTTCTACCTTGAACTTGGGAGATATTATACCAACCGCGTTACAAGTGTGTAGCTCCTCGAAAGATAACTAAGTACATATCACATAAACACCTTCTCCATCAAGGCAATGTGAACCAAGTCAATACTATCTAACCTAGTGCTACTTCCAGCCCCTGGGATTATAGTAGTCAAAGCGACACACCTTAGCGAGAGCCTTGCTATACATATCATATCTGATTTGTACCCCAAATGCTCGTCCTTGCAGGATAGGGACGTAAGTCGCTATGACCAACCCAGAAACTGGATAGGTGAGAGGTTTCAATGTATTGTCCCAGTGATGGCTTTCTTCCATATCCTTTCTATTTGCCTACTCGTCCAGTTGAGATATTCGTGTATATAATATTATCGACGTTACTATCAGAAAAAGCGAAAATAGATTAACATGAACTGGCTCTCTTGTTTCTTTTAGGTATATTCAATATAATGACTGCGGCCTTTGACATTCTACCTGATCCTCATCCTCATCCTCATCTCCAAGCCAGAATTATAGATGAAGAAAACCAGTTGAGCATCTGATTATATCGAAGACAGAAATAGGTAGGATGCCCTGATGGTCTCGATATCTCACAATCTATCTCTACAGATCATGGAAAGTTCGACTATGTTAGGGTTATGAGATCGCTACCTAGAAAGCAGTGTCCCCTCAATAACGAAGGGGCGTATATGTACACCGGCAACCCTGCGTACAAGCACAGTGTAGGGAAAATCAGGGTCAGCGTCCTGATAGGACGGTGATGCGTACACGGCGTTTACTACCAACACTGATGAGGGATTAGTTTGAGGGATGTTGCTCTATCTAACCTGTACTATATGTTGCTACCATGTTGAAATTGAGATTGAGGAGTTCCTTCATAGAGTGGTTTCTTAATCAGTGCAGTACTCACCGGCTATAAACGCAATTTCAAGACGGAATACTAGATGAAATGCAAAAGTATACACACTCACAGTTTCTTTCTGCTAAAGTGAGTACTTATCCAGAGTAGTATACAGGGCAAGTATAGATAAACCAGGCAACTTCTACCCCTAGCTAGGACGAGATGAACAAGAAGAAATGTCCCACACCCTCCCCTTCTCCCTTCCCTGCCTATCTCCGAGCCCTGAAAACCAAAAGGCAACTCCCACTTCCATGGTTCAAACCAACTCGCCCGTCCGCTGGATACCTACTCCGGAGTATACCAATGCGGCGGCTTCACATTTCTGCCGACATTCGGAACCAATTCAGTGGATGCTGGGGCGAATTGACTCTGAAGAAAAGCCATCCGGTTGTGGCGGGGGCGTCCGGCTAGCATAGCATGACATAGGTATGTGATATGTGGCCAGCGAGCGGACCAAGTGGCCATCCAACCATGTAGTGGCTATTTTATATTGGGTAGCCTGAATTTACTTGCTACCAGGTGGCGATCAGCAGGGTCTTGTTGAAGATCCTTTCGACTTCTCATTCTTCTCTGTTCCTTGTGATTCTCTACTACTGTCGACTCGTTTCTTGCTTGGTGTTTGTAATCGCCTTGGCTTGGCTGGTTTGCTTCGATTTTATTAAGATTCTCTACTAGTTTAGGGATTTACAGGGTCTCGACTCTCAAGGCTTTCTATGGTAGTTATTTAGTTTAAGATTGTTGAATGCATTAGCTTCTTAGGTAGCATCAATATCATCCCTCTTCACACCTCAGTGTCTACTACTCTATTCTAATCACTTGTATAGATGTCGATGTCAGAGTCAGAGTCAGAGTCAAGAAGCGACTGCACTGGTGCCCCTCCCACCCTCTCTGAAAAAAAAAAAAAAAGGCAGACGGGGATGCAATCCGTGGAGGAAAAGTTTCGACCCTGACAAGTGATACTGGACACCTGGAGGGAACCACGTCAGCTTCTTTTTTTCTCCATAGAATAATTCTCCAGAGTCCATAGAAGCCGAAAGCTCGATGAAGTTGCTTTGTTGGAGGATCCAATCATCCATTTGTGGCTTGATCCATGGATCCATCCATAAGCTAGAACCAATCATACTACAATAAAATAAACTCTAACTCTCCAACCACACAATCCACCCAATCACGCTTTCTTATCTACGGACCTTACATAAGCTTATTTCGAACAACGTCAGTAATTCGCCAAGGACCTCCACAGATTCTCCAGGGTAGAGAAAATCCATCGATCTCATTGTCTGACAGATTCTCCACTGTGGCTGCCTTGAAGGGTCGAGACTCGATGTCCAGATTCCATGATCCCACTTTTTTGTGAAAACTCCATCAGCTTCCAGTTTTTGTCTTGGAAGGATTGGGCGACGTCACTTGTGCCTCACTGGAGGGAAGTTTTCTTTGTCGGTCGACTATGGAGGAGGGAGAGTGGCTGCGGGTGGGAAATGCGGCAGAGATCGATTTTGTTAAGGATTTACATGTGTTTGGATTTTAGAATTTAGAGAAGGTAGGTGAGACGTGAATCACAAGTCTATATTTTGCATCTCGAGATGCTAGGGAAAGAATGTAAATACATGGTATACCAGTATAGTGAAGGGAAACTCAACCAGGAGCAAACATCGATCTATGAACATGCGCAAAAACAATCCAAAATCAAGTCAAAAAGAAGTCTGCATCAAGCAGAAGTAAGGCGTTTTTTTGAATCTGTTCCGCTAGGAAGCTTTTCCCAAACCAATTTCCCAGTCGTAAACCGAAAGCATGAAACATCAGCGTATAAAGCGTCGTGAAAAAAATCGTTGCAAAATTCAAGTCATGAAAGTTGAGAGAGTTGACCATGGTCGACGTTTAGGCGCCGAGGCTCACGGTGAAGCTGGTGTCGATCGGACAGCCGTGGGTAGCATGGTCGTCCTTGGGCTGGAGATAGGCCTCAGCACAATCGGTGTCGCCGGCATGACAGTTGATAGCGGGGCAGTCCTCGCTGGTTTGGCTGGGGGAGACGTCGAAGCCGTTCTTGGAGAAAGTGGAGGAATCACGGTCCATATCGATACAAGACATGTCCCAGAAGATAGTCTCGCCGGACGGGGTGTACTCGAACTGCAGCACATCGGTCTGGTCTTGGTTGGTGGACAGCTTGATGGAGACGCCGCCGCCGTTGGAGTTGGTTTGGAAGGGCTCATTGTAGGATCCGCCGCCCGCAGAGAGGGTATGCATCTGACTAACGCTATTAGTCACAGACCACGCGTAGACTTCGGAATCCATGTTGTTTTGAATCGTGACGCCACTGCCGCCCTGACGACGGACAACAGTAGGCTGAGGGAGAGCCGTGGTGAGGGTAGCGAGAGTAGCAGCAACGAGGGCCTTGGTGAACATCATTTTGACTGAAAGGATTGAAAAGAACGATGTCTTTAGATAAGAGATTGTGTTTGGTTGAGTATACTCAAGAGAGTGTAAGTGTCCTAAGACAGAAGAGAGAGAATAGTCAATTGACTGAAACAAAAAACAAGACTGTCGTTTGATCAAGAGAGTGCTGATGCAGAAGGGAAAAGCCCACGATAGACCGGGGCTCAAGGGGTTTATATAGCTGGGCCTGGGTGGAGACCCATCTCTGGCTGAGCTACAATGCAATATGATGGCAAAATGGAGCCTGTACAAGGAAAGCGAAGGAACTCCACAAGTTCCAGACCCTGAAGTTCGAACAAGGCAAACGTCGGGTTTGCGTAAAACCCCTGGCGGGACCTGTTTGGTACCTGGCGACTGGCGCCACAAGGCTTCCGAGCCTGCGAGGAATCACAGCCATTGGCACACGTATGCCCCATCGTTCCACAAAGTTGATGCATGGCGAGTCTATACTCCCGGGCTTCGGCACATTGGCAGTGCCGGTAAGAGATCTTGGGTGGAAGTATGCGAGAGTACCTGAGTGGCGATGGAAACAGCGTTTGTCCCGCTTCCAAAAGGCGTGGCAATCCCGCCACCACAGAGCTTGGTACCGATAAAGCCAAAGTTGGACACTACCATGGTTCTCACAAGAAGAAAGAACCCCGAATGTTGGGCGTTGCCGAAGCCACCGATTCGCCGAATAAACCGGGGCAAGCCATGAGGCCTGGACCCTGGTTGTTGGTCGGAGATGTTGCCGTCGGTCCTTGGTACGCGGCGACTTCTTTCTGGAAGCCATTGTCTAGTGTGGAGATAAGCCGCGTCTAGGGCATTCCCTGGTACCTTCCATATCCGGAGGCGCAGGGCACGCCACTGTTCTCGGTCCGAGGCAGAGGGACGCCGTCGGCGATCGCCTGGTGCTAGCATGTACTCTATCCTGGTCGTCGGGGGTTCTAGATCAACGGGGTAAAAGGTGGCCGACAAAGGGTTGAAACTCAAACAACCGTGGTATATTGATAATTCTCTCAAAGAGATCCAAAATACAAATGCAATGCAATGTAAGAAAGAAGCAAAGAGAAATAGATTTGAAATAACTTCGTTACCAATAGGGTGCTCGTAGCCCAGTTAGACCTGCCAATGATCCCTCCGTAGAAGCATCCTCACGTTTACGGCGTCCGGCGAGCTCCATGTTGATTTGCCGGTGGATGTGCACCAGCCAGTCAACGTAACTCTGCGCCTCGTTGTTGCGGTCCTCTACCAGTAAGCGCGCAAATTCGTACTCGGCGCCGTCGAGTCCCTGGCGGGCCAGCTGGATGGTCACTGCTTTCGACCCTCGGATCGTCGAGAAGTACTGAAGCAGATTGCGCACCTGCGCGTTGAGATGTGTCTCCAGTACGGGAAGCGATGATGTCTGTGGGTTGAGTCCTTGTAGAGATGTCTGTTCAGGGCCAAAGAGGTCCTCCAATAGGTTAGGCGATACCTGAGCGTGAAGCCATAGGAGACACTGCTGGCCGTCGTCAACCACGTACGCTCCACCTTCTTCGATCTTGGAGAAACTAGCCCGAAGGGCGGGAGGAATCTGTAGCTGGCCTTGCGCATTGGGGAACCCATCCTCTGGCTGCATGTTATGGATAGGAATGATCCGAGGATACAAGTAGAGTGACAGTTCGCTGCAGCCTATAGACCGTAGCATCCGCATGTCGTGAATCCGTCGATCTGTTGCTTCTTGGCCGCCTGAGGTAAAGGTAATCAGCTGGAGTCCTTCAATCCGGACGTTGGGCCTTACCTTTGAAAGCCCGCGATTTTATCAGACTCAAAATAAACATAGATAATTCTTTGAGGTTCTCCGGCAGTACAAGCTGGCCAGGAGGGTGCGATCCAGAAAATATCTTACGATATCCACTGAAGATATCCACAGACTTCTCGGTAATGTTCGCCCGAATGTCTTTGAGAGGCTTGTCTAGGGTTTTCGTAGCCGCTATTACAGTTAGTAATGTCGTCTACAACAGGATAAGATGAGCGTACCTTCTTTGGCAATCAAGCTCACAACTGCGTCCTGATCGATATATCTCATCGTCTCTAGCCCACCCTCGTTGACTGCGGCTACAATGTTGATACAGCGGACCCGACGTTGCCCGTTCGCTGATGTATACAGCAAAGCGGCTTGAAAGTGTGCATCTAATTTCGTATCAAGCTTGCCATCATAGCTGAACAGGACGGCGATCGCCTTGTCGGCATCAATTGCTCCGATCTCAAGATCGGCGCCGAACGTATGTTGTACGAAGTTGCCGTGGTAGGCCGATACCTGCAGTCCGTTGGAGCAACGGACCTTCATCAGTGCTTGGTAACCTGTCTCCCTGGTGACTGCATGCGTGAGCTCTTCCGAGAGTTTCTGAATATCTCTCGGAGCGTGGAAGTTAGGGTAGAAGAAGGTTTCGCCGCCCGTGACCTCAGGGACGTGACCTGATAAAGTTAGAGGCTTGCAAGGTTGCAATAGGGTTTACGCACCAATAGTAGCAACGTCCATATAAGTGCCACTTGGGGCAGCTATGAACATGTCAACACCAACGCCGGCCTCTGCAAGTTTGCCTGCAGTTTCTCGCCATGCAGTATTCTCCGTAGTGAAAAGTTTCCTCTCCGCGTCTGTTCCATGGGCCTTAGGGTCGTCCCGAAGGGACAGAGCCCCAGGTCCCCAATTCGGCAGTGTAGAAACTGCACCAATAATTTTACCTCCTGTAGCGTGTAACGCGGATAATGCTGCATTCAGCGCGGGGAGCAAAGCGGGTTCCGGTATTTTGACGCGAGAGAAGATGGATGGAATTTGATTAAGCAGAGAGGTGATCACTTCCCTATGCGACAGTTAGTGACTCGAACTTGAAAACGTATACAGAAGAGAACCTTACTTGGACTCGTATGGGTCGACAAACAAGCCGTCGCTCAGGGGAACAAAAGGCTCTTGTAGGTCTGTCATCACCATCATCTGTGCCTGTTGAAGTTCCGCCTAATCGCTGTTAGTATGTTCCGTAGATGAATAGGGTAGGGATCGTACACTAAGATTGTAGAACTGCACTTCCCGATTGTAAGTGACGATTCCGACCTTCGACCCCTCGGGTATCCGTCGTGTCGGCGTAGTTTCTTCGGAGTCTTCTGACGGCTCGTCTTCGTAGAGTGCTTTCAGAATGCCCTTGCACACTCCCTTCAAAAACCCTCTATTGACCGACTCTTGACTGGCATCAATCAGGAACAAGCATTGAAGACCAACAGGCTCCTTGTTCCAGTAGTCTTTAGGTACTAAGAACTCGACCGTTCCCATCATGAGCTCCGGACGTTGCATGCGATCGATGCGCGACCCTGAGGGGTCAATTGGGGCGAAGTATTCGGGAGCAACGTCGTTCGGAAAAGTGCACATGTTGCAAACAAACTTATTCCCACCAGATCGGAATGACATGAAGGGGTTGATGTACGTCCGGCAGCGGCGACAACGCGGAGGCCCTGCGTCTCCGAAATCGAGAACTGGAATTGGCTGCTCCCCGGCGTCGAGACGAGCAAACGGCTGCAGGATCATTCCTAGCGGAAGACCCGTGGATGAAAGAAAGTCGGAGGAGGAAGGGATATTATTCAATGACAGGCGAGCATATTTTGGGGACGAGTTGCCCTGGTCGTGAGCCACAAACGGAATGGCGGCTGGGGGAGGTAAATGGCGTTCCATCGTAGGGTAGACATGGTTGAAGTAGTAGTGTGCTGGACTATCACGAGAACGTGGGATACTTGGAATCTGCTCTGGGTTGATATTCCCCTGAGTAGGGACTGTACCATGAGCTGCCTCTGGTGCAGCTCCCGGGGCTGTTGGCTGCGGGATCATCCCCGACGAACTCAAAGCCGGGGAAACGGCGCGAGGGGCTTGGTTCAGGCCGGTGTTCAAAAAATGGGACGAGGGCTGTTGTAAAGCGTCCCCGGGGCCTGTTGGGAATTGTTGTGAAGGAGCCGGTGCTGCTCCAATGTCATGGTGTGCATGACGGTGCTTCTTCTTCGAAGCCCGAGCCCCTCCTTCTCCGCCCATTATCCCCAGCCCGCTCATCTGAGAAGCGAGCCCGGCCACCCCTGAGTCAGCCGGTTGTCCCATCCCTGGCTGCGAATTGGCGTTGTAGGCGAATTGCGGCGGAGGAGGCTGTAGCGGCTGCTGAGGAGAGCTGTATGCGGCGGCGGGCCATTGCTGGTTGTTGGGAGCACTGGCTCCGTAAAAGGCTCCGGGTTGAGGAGGAGAAGGACCCGGAGGAAATCCAGCAGCATGCTGACCTGGATACGGAGGTTGGGGGGGGAAGCGATTGGGATTGGAGGGGTCTTCACCAGGAGCAACTCCGTGGGCGGGGGACTGATAGTAGTGCTGGTCCGCCATGGTGTCTCATAACGTGGCGGAGGACTAAAACGCAGGAGATTAGTCAATCTGTCAGAACGGAGGCATCACTGGAGAGGGAGAGTAACCACAGGAATGAGATACAGCAGACGAGCAACGCCCGAGGTTCAGCTGTTGAGCGAGAGATGGGCAGTGAACAGACCACCTTTCAGCACTTAACTATTACGGTATGTGCCAAAACAATCCCGGATTTACTTATCTCCGGCTGCGGACCCTCGTCCAAGGCGTCTTTAGCGACCTGCAGAACTGCTGCATCGAGTCTTATCTCGCTCCTTCTCATCATGTTCTTTACATGCTCTGCAATCCATCTTCGTGGTGGTTGCTTGTGGCGAAGTTGTTGCGTCTTTGCTCTTCCTCCACCTTCACCGACATTCCCTTGCCCTATACATACAAAACAGTAGATAAGAATTTACATACCAGAGAAGAAGTACTATGTCTGCCATTCATGATGGTGATCAGCTTCTCTTAGCCCGTATTGGCTATAAGCAGGTAGACAACCCCTCTCCGATCGTGTATTCGACCCCGTATATTCCCTGCAGCTAATACCCCCCCAGGAGCTTAGACGAGAGTTCTCGAAATGGTCAACAATCTCATATGCTATCTCCATCCTAGGAGTCCTGGGCTCCGTACCGGCGACTTTTGGTGCCCCCCTTGCTGCTGGAGGTCCTGCAACTGCAGTCTGGTGCTGGTTCCTGGGCTCATTCATGGCATTCTGCATTGGTAGCTCCGTGGCGGAGCTGGTTTCCGCCTATCCCACTGCCGGGGGAATGTACTTTGTCACCAAGTACGTCGTCCCGGAGGAGCAGGTGCCAATCTTCTCCTGGATTCAAGGCTGGTGTAATCTCCTAGGGCAAACCGCTGGTGTCTCCAGCGTTGCTTACACGGTTAGCCAAATGCTACTTGCGGCGGCTAGTATGAACTCCAAGCTCGTTGATGGAGGCTACTCTTATACACCGTACGCTAATGTCTAACAATGTCATGATTGCGCCTGCTGACTGTGTCTAGGACCGCATGGGATACGGTGAGATTGTCTATCGCACTCCTAATATTCCTTGGTATAGTGTGCTCGATGACGACCAAGTCTCTGCATCGAATCTTCATTTGGTTTGCACCGATCAATAGTATGTCCTCCCATCCATAAACGGTCCATAGTCCTACTCACGCTGCATAGTAATTGCAACGATTTTCATTTGCCTCGCACTCTTATACAACACCCCCGACAAACAGCCAGCTAGCTGGGTATTCACCCATGTCACCGACGGCTCAGGATGGGGCTCCAAGCTCTTTTCCTTCCTCCTCGGCTTCATATCCGTAGCCTGGACAATGACCGACTACGACGGAACCACCCAGTCAGTACCCCCTCTTCATACTCAGTATCCAAATTGACACTCCATCCCCAGCATGTCCGAAGAAACCCACGACGCCGCCACCCTAGGCCCTATAGCCATCCAATCCGCCGTCATAGTCTCAGGTGCCCTCGGATGGCTCCTAACCATATCCCTCTGCTTCTGTCTAACCGACTTCGACGCCATCCTCAATACCCCAACCGGCCTCCCTGCCGCGCAAATCTTCCTCAACGCAGGCGGAAAAACCGGCGGCATGATCATGTGGGGATTCGCAGTGCTCGTGCAGCTTTTCACAGGCTGTTCCGCTATGCTCGCAGACACGCGAATGGCCTACGCATTCGCTCGTGACGAAGCACTTCCATTCTCCTCGTCTGTCTCCACCTCTCTCCTCATAAACACAAAACGAAAAAGAAAAAGAAAAACACTAACAAACTACTTGTGTAAACAGCACCCTCTCCAAGATAAACCCCCACACCCAAACGCCCGTCAACGCCGTCTGGTTCGTCGTCATCTTCAGTATAGCCCTCAACTGCATCGCCATCGGCTCCACCCAAACCGCAACAGCAATCTTCAGCATCACCGCTCCAGCCCTCGACCTCTCCTACGTCTCCGTGATCCTAGCGCACCAGATCTACAAGCACCAAGTCACCTTCGTCGAGGGCCCGTTTACGCTGGGAAGATGGGGAGGCTTCATCAATTGGGTTTCGATCCTTTGGGTGCTGTTTATTAGTACGGTGTTGTTTTTCCCACCTAGGGTTCCGATTACGGGGGAGAATATGTTTGTTGCCCTCCCTCCCCCCTCTGCTCTTCCCCCCTTAGACTTTGGGAGGTTACTAAGGACATCTGGGATAGGAATTATGCGATTTGTGTTGGGGGTTTTATTGCGGGGTTTGCGTTGGTTTGGTGGTGGGTTGATGCGAGGGGGTATGTATACTTTTTCTCTCTCCATTAATTATTTTCTCTATATCTAGGGATGAGGATAGGGCACTGGTAGGGGCTAATCTTGTGTAGGAAGTACACTGGACCCCGTACGAACGAGTATCTGCAGGAGATCCCGACGGACGATTATGCGGAAACTTACGTGGAGGACTATGGGACTATGGAGTGAGTTGATAGACGGTAGACTATAGAGTGCTTTTGTGCAGCCGGACGCAATTGGATGTAATGCATAGATGGATGTTCGTAGGTAGGTAGATAGACGTCTAGATAGACCGTGTGATTTCATAATAGTAAGAAACATATATAAGTACACGAGTGAAATAGCTCCAGATTAAATGCCCGTAATGGAATAAAAATCAAAGGGTTACCCCGCTACAATAGCCAACCCTTCATAAATCTTCCGCTTAACCGCAAGAAAGCTCCCGGCCCCCTGGGCAAGAGCCGTTGAAGCAGCAGAGTAAGCAGCTGCTTCGATTTCGATTCTACCGGTGCCGGACTTACGCACAGCCACGATACTATCAATAAGGAGGGTTCCCTCGCCGCGGAATTCCGCTTTGTGTCCGGCGCTTTGCATGATTTTGCGCAGGTCTGCGAGACGAAGGTCTCCGACGTGGAGAGGGCGGGTCATTGATCTCGTTCCTGACGCCATGTTTGCTGGGAGGAGGTCAAGAACTGGGTGGATGTCGGATTTGTGTAGTGTCGGTTTCGACTCGGCTGGTTTCGGTGTGATGGGTTCTGTGGGGGTCTCTTCGATGGCTAACTTTTGTTTCTTGCTGGGTGAGTCTGTTGTGTCTTCGTCGTCGGCGAACGCAGGTTCAGGTCCCTTTAGCTGGCCCGTCAATGTGACCACGCCGAGGCTCCGGACGTGCTGCCATTTCAGATGTCGCACAAGGTTGTTGCTCAGCTTGACAATCCAGGCACTTGTGTCGACGCTTGCATCGATGACTTCTCTATTGGCTGGCGTGAAGATGAGTGCAGCTGTCGCGGAAGAGACATCTACACCTGTCTTGGCAGCTAGAAGTTTCTGGCACTCCGTCGCTAAAGCCATCGTTTCCTCCTTCATTCCACCAACGAGGATCAGTTTCCGTGGCTGGATGAGAGGAATCAACATCTCCAAGCTCCGCTTATCGTGTATGCCTGTGAAATCCACAAATGCGAGGCGAGCATTAATGGTGAGACTGGCCTTCTCGTAGGTTGCTTTCGCCGGGCCCTCAAACGCCTGCTCATCCAAATCATCTCCTGGAGTTGCTGCCACATCCGCATCGTCGCCATCTTCGGACAGACTTAAATTATCAAGCATTTCAGCGTCCTTTCTCTCGGCGTTGTTTGGGCCTTGGTGCCGATTGTGACCACCTGTGGTTTGGCGCCCGGCTGGCCCTGTCTCGTCCCATCTTCGTTTCTGGCCCAGTTTGAGCTGTGATTCCGATCTTCGCTGCTGCATATCGATCTCCTCACGTTCTTCTGCACGCAGGTATTCTTCGGGCCGAATGAGCTCTCCATACTCATCACCCTTCTTTCTCGGTGCTACATAAGGAAACATTCGCTCTCGGCCCTTCTTACCCCGAACATCGTAGTCAAAGACGTTCTTACGTCGGAGAAGAACGTTTATACCGAGGTCCTCGTCAGTTAAGCCTAGCTTATTGCGATTCGCATGAGCAAGAGAGGTAGAAAAGTTCAGCACTCGCCCTTGTTGCTCGGTTTCCGAGTCTTCAGATGTGGAGCTGGAACGGTCGTCGATAGCATCAGCAGCAGTATCGAGGGTTTCTTGGCCTCTTGTTTGGGCCGTATCCTGGAACTGTCGTTTCGTGGCTAAATATTGCTGGTAGAGCAGTTGTTCTCCAGACTCAAGCGGTGCGCGTAGCACATCCGTCCATGTCAGCTTTCTTCCGCCGCTGTGAACCTGTTCAAGCATTTCGCCATCCGATCCCTTCTCCAAGGCAACTCCATCCTGTCTTTCCTCGTACCATTGCCAGATCGTGCTACCCAGGGTTCTCCGGTGGGACTCGCCTGTCTTATCAGAGAACTTGCGGTGGTGAAGTGGCTCCGTGAGCAAGAGCAAATTGTCTGCGCCACTGGCTAGTAAACGGAGAGACTCCTTCGCAAAGCCCCAGTCCAGAGAGGAATCGGAAGCGAGAATGACCTTCGGGGTCGGATCGCTGAGAAGGTTTTCAAGTTTCTTCTTCCGCTCAACTATCTTCAAATGCTTAAAAGTAAACGGACCAAGGCCTTTACCGTCCGCTTTACTCTGGCGCGGGTCGCTCGAACGCTGCCCGTCGCCAGACGGCCCTGCATTGGTATCTGCAGCCTCGGCCGCCTCAAATTCCCGCACAATACTCTCATCCATCCATTCTAGCATACTCCTCGCTAACCTCATAGTCGTATTGGCTCTCCTGCCGGCCAAATATAGTCCGCCCCTCTTCAACACGTCGTCTTGAGAATCTCGAGCAGCATCGCGCCACGCATGCTCCAAAGCATACGCTAGCTCCAGCACCCGCGCGCTTGTGTCAGTTGGGATCAGAACGGTGCCACCTTTAGCAAAAGTACTTCGGATCATATCCAAGAGCATTTCATCTCGCTTCTTCCTTCCGCCAGAAAGCGCAAATTTGTCACCGCCACGGGTGCTACAGATCAACGCTGTAGGTTTTCGCAGTTGCTCTATGACTTCTGTCCCACTTGCACCAGACCCTCCGAACCATGCAGCGCCCGCCATGACGCTTTCTCGAGCTTGATTCCAGTCGACAGCGTAGACAATGGACTCCATGCCATGTTGAATATGCCATATTGTTCCACCAACCGTGTGACCAGCATTATAGGCAGTAAGTGTGAGACCATTGAGTGGCGGAGAAAATGGAGACGGAATAGGTTGGTGCGGTTGCGAGTATTTCAGCGGTTGAATAAGCGAGAAGTACCTGGCAATTTCTTCGGTATTTGGAGGTTGAAGCAATATCCGTCCGGCCTGGGTTGGCTCCGCGCTCCCATCGGCCTCTGTCACAGACGCGGCGGACGCAGCAGATGTCGACGCGCCGGGTTCGGAAATGGAGGCCTTGGGCAAAAAGGTGGCAGCTAGCGGCGCTGATGCATACAGTTCCTGTAGGAGGGTTCGCCCCAGTGCGACGACAGGGCCTGTCGCGTAGACGGGGATCTGGGTGAAAAGAGGGAAAGTCTTGCAACAATGAACGTAGGCACCGATATGCGAAGGCGTCGCGTGGGTCAAGAGGATTAGCGAAAGGGTAGGAATATGTCTAGTCAGACAATTGTTAGCTTCAGCTGACAGGCATGTTACAACCACAGAATGGCAGTGCGTACTTCTCCAATTCCACCAGGTCGAGGGGGTCGAAGGTGTCATCCCAACCAACATCCACAAGAATCTTCACCCCACCATCTACCTCTAGAATAGACTGAGAGGCTTTTGATGCCGACGATTGGGCACCAAGCAACGGAGTGAACGTAAACATGTTTGCAGCTGTCGACCCAGGAGAGTTTTAACGACGCGGTCGACGGAAGTCGGTTGATCAAGGCATCGATTCGGGAGAATGGGCAGCAAAAGATGACGAATCGGGTGCGCTCTCTCAACACATGCCGTCCTCGAAATACGGAATAAAAGCGACAATGAATAGCCAGAAAGAAAAGATCATGAGCTGATCAATATTGGAGCACAAAGCCTAGTACAACGACGGAGTTTGAAGTGTTTGCATATCTTCAGGTAAGTTTAGTTTTTCCGTTCCGGCTGCAACTCCATCCGTTCTCTTGGCACTCGAACCTACTCTACTATTCTACAGTTCTACTATAGCTAGCATATCTAATCGTGTATGATGTTTACTCCCGGTTTGCCGGCGCTGCAGACGAACCGAAGCCATCCGGTGACCTCGGCCACTTTTTCTCTTGGATCAAGAAACGGGGATAATTGGAGGACTCCCAGGCGATAGAGGAAGCCAGACAACTGACTAGCGAGGAGCGCCTCCGGAAAATCGACGAGACGCATTCCTAGGCGCTGGATGTCATGGGGGTCCAGATTGCCCGGCTTATTCTCCAAAATATGGCAGATATCCTGTTCGAGCGACATTCCTCGCCTGAGGGAGGGCTAAACCGTCCTGGTGCAGTCAGCGACAAGCGATCTTGGGCTTGTGTCGGTGGGGAGGTGAGGTGTTTGCGATGGTTGACTTTCCTGAGAGGGTGGCATTCCGCGTCGACGAGATACTTATGCCCCCATCTCATTTACTGTTGGCTCATGACCTGTCGCACCTTCGTCGCGTAGGAGGGCTCGACATCATCCTCAGTACGTCAAAAGGAGATTCCCTCGACGCAGTTGTGCATGCCCTAGCCCCCCTGGGCCACTTTATTCAAGTGGCTCGCGATGTACAGAGTATAAGCCAAATGAGACCGGAAATCTTCCTTTTGCTCGGAGACTGGAGCCTATGACGCAATCCTGTATTCACGAGTATCCTGTCTATCCAATCTAACCTCGAAGCTACTACCCATCAACCCAACTTGAACCCCCCGGACACCAGCCGTTGGAACACGAACCCCGGGTCATACTCCTCTCTCACGCGCCTCAACCGCGTTACGGCCTCGCGCCCGTACCGCGCGATAACATCCTGGTCCCAGCTCACATCATTCATAAAGATATACGGCACATACTCACCTTCACCCTCGCCCTGATCCCACCACGCAAGGTCCTCAATAGCATTAGACAGGGCGCGCACGGCCTCGTCGTCCTCGGATTGGTCCACCCGGCGTCGAGGACGAACCAGGTCTGGCTGGTGTTCAGCAGGTCCAGGGCGTTTCCGCCGCGGGCATGGCCAGCTGCGATGGCGCGTGCAGAGATAGGCTGGAGGCCGAGCGCGAGGGTTCCTGAGGGGACGGATTGGATTGTGTGGACCTCTGGGGTTGTTGTTGTTGTTGTTAGGAGGGTCGGGAGGGTTTCGTAGAGGCGGAGGTTTGGGGTGGAGCTTGTTGCCGTCCAGTCCCAGCTGGATGTTGGATCATGTTAGTCTACATCTAGGTAGGAGGTACTCGGAGGGGAGGGTGGCTGTGGGCGGGCCATACCGAGGGCTAGGAGGAACCATTTGCCCGCTCATCATCTGCGTCAAGGTCTGGATCTGGGTTAAGGTCTTGAGGGCGGGAATTGAGGCGAAAGGCGCAAAGGCAGGTGGGTCGGGCTCGGGCTTGAGATAGACTATGTTCATGACAGCGCCGATTGATTTGTCTGTTGGGAAGGCCTGGAGCATGAAGTTCGCATGTCCTTCTTCGGCAGCGCTGGATTGCTGGAACTCGTAAGTCGCAGCGAGAAGGCGGGGGAGGTGTTCGAGTGCGTATCTCTTGACGCCGCCCCAGACGAGGTGGATGGGGTATGTGTATAGCGTAAATGCCGTTACGATGCCTGGGGAGGGTTAGTCCGGGGAGCTCTTGTTTCTTGGAGGTTGAGTATACACACCGAAGTTATTCGCGCCGCCTTTAGAGCCCAGAAGAGGTTTGCGTGGGATGATAGGTTCGCGTTGACGAGGAAGCCGTTGGCAAGAATGATTTGGAAGTTAGCTACATTATCGCAGGCCAGGCCGTGCAGGATCGAGAGGTAAGATAGGCCTCTTGGGGGTTTTATTTCAGGTTAGATTTGTGAGGATCTACAGGAACTTTTAGTTAGATTCACCTCCAAGTATCAGACCTCCCACGCCGACGTCCCCCAACCACGGTGACGTTGTACTCGTCGAGATAGGCATAGACGTCTCTCCATTTGAGCCCGGTTCCGACTTCGACAACGCCCTGCTCGGGGTGATAGGTCGTTCCATCGAGGCCGGAGAGGCTGATCAGGACGCCCGTGTTGATGTTCGCTCCCAGTGGCGATGGCATGTGACCGCCAGACCTGACGGCGAAAGGAACATCTTGGGATGTTAGAAGACGGACAATATCCTGTAGAACAGAGGTGTCGGCAGAACTGACGATGCAGGTTGGCGTGGCCCAGGCAGTTTCGGACCGGTTTTCTGTGGATAGGACGTGATATTCAGGAGCTGACTGAAGAAGGGTGATGCTAGGATATTCTTTGTTGAAGTGGAGGCAGAGATGCTGGGTGGCTTGAAGTAAGCCGAAGCCTGCTGCAGCAAACAAAGAAGCCACCTTTGGGGGCTGTTGGTCTCTGTTGGCTGGCATTCTCTGCCTCCTCCATGTCTTATAGAAGGAGAGCCAGTACTTAGCCTCATACCGTCAACATAAACAGCCCTGGGGCTATTCTTGTACTCTGTATAATCTGTACTCCTCGTGTGAACAGCTCTGGAGGTAAGTATGATGTGCGCTACCCCTTACTCCATGCAGTCTTGCTTAGAGCATTGTTTGCAGCCGGGATGCTGGAGATGTAGTACGCCTGACAGTGTAACTTCTCTTAGTCTGAGCTGACGCACAACTCTAGTCTTTCAACCATCTGCTACTTTCTCTTTTTCTCTCCCCCCTCTCTCCGACTCTCTGCATTTCGCTTTCGCACCAACCTGCAGCCCACCATGCCAGGCACAATCATCATCACCGGCGCAAACGGCTCTCTCGCTGTCCCTGCCACCCAGCTCCTGCTCGCCAAGTACCCAGACCACACCCTAATCCTCACAGCCCGCAACCCCCAGACAATCAACAAGCCCAACGGCAACCACAGCGTCCACGTCCGAAAGCTCGACCTCGCAGACCTCTCCGCTGTGCACGCTTTTGCCACCACCATCATCTCAGACATACAAACCGGCAAGCTCCCGCCGCTCACCAGCATCGTCTGCAATGCCTTCTACTGGAATCTCCGCAGCAAGCCCGAGTCGACAGATGACGGCTACGAGAAGACTTTCCAAGTTAACCACATCGCCCACGCCGCCCTTGTTCTCCGCCTGCTCGGTCATTTCGATCGCGTTTCGGGCGGTCGCGTCGTCCTCTTCAGCAGCGATGCCCACTGGCCCGGGAAAAACGGCCTGGAGAAATATCCCCCTAAGATTCCCGAGGGGGATGATCTGGAAACCCTAGTGAAGCCACCGGCACACGCGGAGGCGAAATCAGACCACATGGGTCGCGGGTTCCAGCGGTACGCAACCTCGAAACTGGCGATTGTTATGTGGATGTACGCGCTGAATCGGCACTTGGAGGCGGTACGCTTCTTTTCCCCATTACCTACATCCCAATCTCACGGCCTGCGATTTAATCCCTACTAACATGGCGCATTACCCTGGGCAGGACCTTGCCCTCAACAAGATCACCGCGGTGGCAGTCAACCCAGGGAACCTGACAGATTCGCGCGCATTACGGGTCAACACGCCGCCACTTCTGACGATCATGTCGCTGTTTGTGATCCGGCCGTTCCTGTTCCTACTCCGGCGCTTCGTGGATCCGACAATGCGCACCTCCGCAGAGGCGGCCGCTGATATCGTGGAGTTCGCAACCAGATCCCACTCCAACACTGATAGCCCGGAAGACCGCACAGTCGGTTACTACACCCTGGGCAACAAGGACATCAGCTCCCCGGATAGCCTGGACGAAGCGAAGCAGGAAGCGCTATGGGCGAAGACGCTACAGTGGGCCAGGATTTCGAGCGAGGATATGGCGTTGTTGCCGGCGTAAATGACTGAACCAAGCTCATGGTTTTATTATCCTTATTCGGTCTCATAATAAGCATGGTCACATATTCGGGAAACAATATTGAACAACATCCTGTATCATCATTCATGCCGTAGCAAACCGCCTCCACCACACATACCCCCTCATCCTTGCGCAGACAGTTTCCCAGTCCGTCATCCATTCCTTGTAGTACGGCTGATACCCCAGTAGCCCGCCTATCCACCTCCCAACGACAACGCCCACTGCCACAGCGCAAGGCTTCGAGCATCTAATTACACATTAGCTACTTACTTACTTACTCACATACATACTCAAACCAGACAAACCAGACAAGACAAACCAGACAAGACAAACCAGACAAGACAAACCAGACAAGACAAACCAGACAAGACAAGAAAGTTTCGCAAGCAGATCGCATGCATCATAACTACGTCCGTACGTACCGCCATAACCTACACGATGTGCACGGGAGCACCACCACCCCTCGTAAACGCCTCCTCCTAACACTAATACCAGTTCTCGAAAAACATGAGATCCAACTTCAAGACCCTCTCGGGGTTACATTCCCTGCCACCGAGTAGGAACTCGACGCGCTCGAACCCCGCGAATTCGCGCGGCGGTAGAGGCGGTGGGTTGCCCAGGGGGGAATCTCGATTGAGTTGCGGATCTGGATCTGGGTCTGCGAGGGATATGCTCCGAGGATGTGTGTTTTTCCTTCTTCGAGCTCTACGCAGAGAAGGGTCTCTAGGACATGGATGTACTCGGTGGGGAGGGAGACGGCCATAGGGAGCGGGTGAGTGTTACCTTTAAGGCGAAGGTGAGGTTTAAGTTTGAGGCTGTATGTGGCGTTGGGAAGGTGTCTAGGGGGAGAGGGGAGGAGGTGTGTGGTTATGGCGTTGTTGAAGCTTTTTTTTTTTTTTTTTTAGCGGGGCTAGAGGGATCTTGATGGGTTGGGCTGGGGCTTGGGGGCAAGAGCGGCGTACACTGAGAAAAAGAGCTTGGGTTGTGGGGGGTTGGACTTGGCCGTGGTCGGGGCGTGAGAGTTTGTGTGAAGAAGGCAGGTGCTCGTGCGTCTTTTATAGACAGGTATGTTGCACATGGATGAGAGTCGCGTGACGTATTCTATTAGTATCAGTTTCTTGCTACATAAGAAAATTCCTTTCACATCCTATCCAGTTCGCCATCTAATTTATTATATGACACATAAGAACCAGTGGTAGTACTATTCCCTGTATCATTCCTCCGCAGCGCAACCTTAGACGAGTGCAGCCGCCGCAACTCATAGGACCTCGCAGTCGAAGCTTCGTCCCCCCGCCTCATACTCAACACCAATTTCCGTATCGCGGGCAGAGACGTCCCAATCATTGCAACCAACGGCTCCACCTGCGAGGGAATCCAGAAGGTGGTTCCGTACTCGTCGAACTGCGGAGGGACGATCTGGCTCATCTGATATTCCGTCCCTGTAAACAGTGAGGGTCCAGGGTTAGTACTAGGCTAGTTTCTGTTCCGGGGATTTTAGCTGGTTGGCCTGCTTACATCTGGAATTGATATGTGTGTAGCGCGTCATCTACTGGACGAAGATTCCGAGTTTATACGCCGCGGCTATTCCGGCGCTGGATTGTTCGCGGGGGTTAGGGTTACGAAAGTCTCTGCTGGTAGTAGTATCATAGATGGGAGAACATACCCAGCGCCCAAAGCCAATATCAAACCGGCCCCAATCCGCTTCCGTAGCGGCATCTGCCGCTTGCTCACCGGGTACAAGGGCAGGAAGAACAGGATCACATCAAGGGCAATGCTGGTGCTGTACAGCGCCACCTGGGTGTAGTAGTAGTACCAGTCGTTGAAATACAGCGGGCGTTCGAGAGGATGCCACGCCATGTGAAGTGGGCGGCAAAATGAAGATAGGCAAGAGTGAGAAGACGACCAGGTAGACGAGCTGCAGGGCTAGCAGGAGCCAGAGGACGAGGCGCAGCCGGGGCACTGTCAACGCGAACATGCGATGGTATAGCAGCAATATGGACGTTCGGATAGACATGCTCATTGCGGGGTATAGCCAGGCTGAGCTGATGATGCCCTTGCGTACTGGTTAGGTTGGGTTTGAATTTAAACAGAATCGAACTGGGTGTCTGACCTGAGAACTCGCCGACGGTGATCTCCCACAGTGGCTTTCCAACCCCCGCGTGGAGATTGATGTAGCCGGCCATTGCAGTCCATCCGATGTAAAAGAGCTAGCCAGGGCATCGATTAGGGTCAGAGCGCTTCGAGGTGAGGTAACTATTAGACTCACTGGGCCAAACGCCCGCACTTGGAGCCGATGCACAAGCTGGACAATCACACATCCGCCAGACACGATTCCAAGAGGTATACATGTGATTGCGACGGAGTGCACCTTGTGGGTGTCATTGACTGTCTCAGGGGGCGGCAGTAAGCCTGCAGTTGGGGACGACATTGTGGAGGACAGTTCAAAGTTGATAGATGCTGGGCTGGCAGCAGTTCAGCCTTTGATAGCCTCAATTATTGAGCCTTTTCTCTTCGTGATCAGCTGATCGACGGCCGTGCTACATGGTCAAGGCCAGTGAGTACTCGGATGTCCGCAGCTGAGGCCGGGCCATATTCTAGAGTGGCCTGCATAGGTAGTGTTGGCCAGGATATCACCAGGAACGTGTGCTACGTCTTCTCGAGAATTCGCTGCTGGATCATATGCATGCATGTTATGTCAATACATCTGGACCACCAGTTCCATGGCCAATCCACCAACAATCGACCCCCCCGCAAGCCAGAAGCCGTTCCCAAACCACCACCAGCAGCTCCTGCTACTGGTCAAGTCTACCTTCTAGATCATCACACCGAGCGATGCCGCCGCCCCAAACACAGAGAGGAGGTAGTACACCACGGACATCTTCCCAAGCCGCCCGCACATAACCAGCAGGGCTGTCTTTGCTACCAGAAGCTGCCACAGCAGCGGCTTTGTTTCTGCGCCGTACAACACGGCCAGGCTCTTGGTCCCCGCCTTTTTGTCATCGGTGATGTCTTGGTGTGCATAGATGGTGTCGTATATGTCTGTCCAGAGGGTGTAAGCGGTGAAGAGGCAGAGGCTGGACGGCTCGAAACGCACTCGGAAGCTGTCGTCGTCGTTGGCCACTTGCATAATGGGGAAGCCGACGGCTAAACACCCCATCACCACCCCCCAAGACAGACAAAACCCGAGCACTAGCTGTGGGTAGTACGTGTGCCCCTTGGACCAAGGGTAGTATGCCCATCCGAGGATCCCGGGCACCGCATATAGGGTAGCATAAAAGAAGCCGGCCAGATAGATAGAAGTAAAAGCACAGCGCCCATTGATTGGCTCAGTGCAAACCCGAATGCAGCTTCAGGGGATACACCCCCGCTCGGAATCGGCCGTTTGCATGTCCGCTCGACCTGGGCATCGAGCGAGGCATCGATCAGGTCGTTCCAGGTGTGGATGGCATTGGACACGAAGAAACTGGCCCCGAGCAGCAGAGCGCTTTCATGGACCACGTCAGCGGCAGGAAGCTCAGTGAGGATGACAGCGAGGAGGAGGCCGAATAGGTGTGGAAAATAGATTAGAAATAGGCCTGCAGGGGGGCTGAGGCGGGCAAGTTGGACAAAGGGCAGCGCAGAGTCTGGGACGCTTTTCAACCAGCCTGACCGCTGGTTCCCTGTGTAATGATTGTCTGGCAGAGGATGCGGCATTTTATCGGAGGGGTTCGTAATGCTCTGTAGTGGATGGTGACCGATTTATGACGGTATCCTTGCAGTAGTGGGCGACGTGGTTATAGAGACAAAGAAAGAAGGGGGGGGTGGGCTTCTTTATTTATCTCATGGACTACGGGCTGTGCACCCCTCCGACTCATGTACTGCTGTCCTCCCACCCTCCCAGTCCATTCCGCTGTCAAGTAACCATGTCGCGCAGTATTGGCACCCTCGTCACCAGCCTACGTCTCGTTTCTCCGCAGGCCCAGCAGCTACAGGGCTGGCTTGAGAGCGACCACGATGCCTCGATTGTGCTTCTAGTCAAGAGGCCTCCGCGTCCGCTCTCATCAAGATCGCGCTGTATTTGCTTTCCGGCTTCTTTAGACTCGTCGTCGAGAGTAACCCGGTCAAGATTGCTGCATTAGACGCCTAGTGGTAAGCATCCTGACGCTTGCCAGCCAAAATACGACCTTAATCCTCCTTCCAGGTCGGCCGCTTGCTTCGAGTCCGCATCATTTGTTGTGCTTCCAAAGTCACCCCGTGATGTTACTATAGTCCTCAAGGTCATAACCGCTTTACGCTTGACCTTCTCCGTCCGCAGCGGAGGCCATTCACCAAACCCCGGCTAGGCTAGTACACGCCAGCCCGGGCTCGTGGTTGATCTCCGCAACCTCAATCAGGTAGCCGTGGCCGACGACAAGAAGATTGTGAGCTTGGGACCTGGTGCGCTGTGGGGTGAGGTCTACACAGCGCTGGATCCGCATGAGGTCAGCGTCATTGGCGGCCGCATTGCGTCTATGGGAGCTAGAGGATTGATCCTAGGAGGTATGTAGGTTAGCCGGTGAGAACCCGCCAGTATAGAATTGACTTGCCATCGCAGGGGGGTTCTCCCACTTCTAAGGCCAATATAGGTTTGCCGCAGATAACGTGAAGAATTTTGAGGTGCAATCATACCCATCCCCTTCATCTTAGCCTGTTCCAGTCACTGCTTACTGAATCCCCGTCAGATTGTCCTCCGCGACGGCGCCATTGTCGATGTGAACGCAGAGAACAAGCCCGACCTCTTCTAGGCACTGAAGGGGGGCGGGGCGAATTTCGGTCAGACAAAACACTGCAGGGGCACCGGGGTATACCTATAGAAGAGCTAATTAAACCCTCAATGCGTCGTCACCCGGTTCGATCTCTACAGCATCTCCGTGCACAACATCTGGTATGAACTCGGCATATATCAGCTCGAGCAAGTAGACGCCATTTTCGACGCCTTCGCTGCGTGACAGAACAGGTGCTTAGATACCAGAACCACCGTGGGTTTGATCGCCGGCCTCGACGCTGTCACCCTAGGCCTGATATACTCCGAGCCCAGTCCCCAGCAGCCAGCCTGCTTCGCTCCCTTCAAGGACATCCCAGCAACCGCTCACCCGATCCTTGCCACGAACGGCACGGTTCTAGTACTATCCCAGATCCTAGGCGCAGCGGCCTCGGCCACTCCTCCGCAGTAAGACACCTGCCCTCTGAATCCTACCCCTTCTGCACCAACCTCAGCCCCATTACCGCTTTAACAGGATGCAACGCCACGACTACCGCGGCGCCAGCTCCAAGATCAACGCGCAGCTCTACAAAGACGTCTACCGGTTCTGGAGGGACAAAGCCCTTGCCGTGAGGGCGTCCAAGGGCGCGAACCAGACCTTCGTCCCCCAGCCCGTCACCGCGGCCATGGTCCAGTACGGACTCGAAAAGGGCGGAAACTGTCTTGGACTGGCCCCTGAAAATGCTCAGTGTGAGTTCTCGTCTGCTATCTTCATTCTCGGTTTCTTTTTTTTTTTTTTCATGTCGCTGAACCGGATGGCTTCCTGAAAGCAGGGTGGACGACCCTCATCGACTGGGAGCATGAAAAAGACGACGCAGCCGTGAGAGAGGTCTCAATCACAACCGAAGGGTGGAAAGCTCTGGGACAGGAGATAGGGTTGCATGACTCGTTCTTGTACATGGACGATGCATCGAGGGACCAGAACCCCCTCCTATCGTATGGCGAGGAGAGCCTTCGGAGATTGGAAGTCGTCTCACTAAGATACGACCCGGCGCAGGTGTTTCAGGATCTGCAGAATAACGGGTTCTGTTGACGAGGGTTTAAATTATAATCTCACCCTGCCCATGTAGCTCCCCTAGTCCAGTTTCAATATAGATAGCCAGGCTGGGACAGGGAATCTCCTTCGTGCCTAATTCGGTGTCTCTGACGTTAGATAATGCAACCTCGTAGCCACAGTATCATAATTTTGCACCTAGCACTAGCACCTCATCCTCATGTCCGACAATGTCCAGATCATGTCCGGTGGATGAATATAAAGACATAATTCGGAGAATGGTTCTAAGAGGATCACAAACTCCTCTTGAAACCTTTCTCTAGGGCCGTACTCCCGACGCGTTCAGACAAAAAACGCGGAATCGATAGCCTCCCTTTGCGGGAAATAGTGGTTCCTTTATCATTCAGATAATGGACAACTGAGCCCCGAAACTGATATGTCGGCCAAAAGATTGCACTTTAATTTTGGTACATCTCGAAATTCGTAATGTTGTCTGCGCACTCTCTGTTCATTCTCACCATGCCACACAGAGAGAGAGAACCGAGTACCAGGCCTGCAGGAACGTGCTGAAACTACCATGCTTATCCAACGCGAGTTTTATATCCCCTTCCATGTGTCTAACAAGCTCGAATGCCGTGTTGGTCGTGAGCGAGGCAGCGATCAAGTCAGCATTGCCCTGCTTGTATCTTGCCCATGTATCTTGCCCATGTATCTGCGATGACTTGGCGGAAATCTTCGAGGTTGCGGAACAATAACTGAAAACTGAAGAACACCTCATCCCTGTCCTCAAGTGGCGCCGCCTCATAATTTACTTCGGAAATTTTGACATTATGAATGGGGGCTGAATCGGGGGCATGCAGAAACTCCTCCGAGGGTTCGTGGACGTCAAGTGTCGAGAATCTGTTCGGGGAAGTCGCTTCCGGCTGGCCTGGGCTGATGTCTTCTCGAGGTGAATCGCTACCCAAGAGAGGAATTAGGATATCTTGGACACGTTCCAAGTCCCGAATAAAATGAATGTGTTCTCATCTACGTCCTCAAGTTTGTTGTCAGAGGAACCGTAGGCCTTTCGCAGCTCAATCACGATCGATTGCTGTGATGAAGTTTGGAGCCACCCGAATGTGAAATTTTGTGCGTTCACTGATAAATTAAGCCAGGTTCAAAGTGGCCAAGGGCAATTTTATAGGTAGGAGTGGCAGATGCAGATGCAGATGCTTCTTTCAATCTTCCTGGCTTTTCCCTTCAACCTGCTGGACTTTTGACCCTCTTGAGAATGGCCATGGCTCTCGGTGGGTGGGATGAGCAAATTGCTGGGATAGCCATATCTTTTCGCAGTGTTGGCGAGCCATGATGCAACAAAGTTAGTATCTGCTTAAACCATCATTGTCTAGCATTATGACAGTTGAAGCATATAGGCAACAAAGAGAAAGATCACTAGTCAATAAAAGCTGTGTCTGTGTTAAATCCACCAAGTCCGGACGGATGAAAGGAATGAGTGAATAAAGCCCTCACAGAGTAACACATCATTGAACCAACAACAAGCAGTGAAGTGGTTTGATTGGTTTGATGCCAAACGCAGCAACACTGGGTAGCCCCCAACTCTTTCATATTCACTGCAGTTGTCTAGTATTATCTTCCTAAGGAGCCTCGAAGCATTCTTCTCTTCAAATCTCTTCGCTCTCCCAATTCATCTTACTATCCTGTCTGTTCATGATCAATTTTGTCTTCGCTAGCTGCTGATCGCATAGCCCTGTCTTCAGAACGACAGAATAATGAAGTTCCTAGAGGCGATCCTCGCCGCACTGGCTGTAACGGGGGCCCTGGCAAGGCCTCAGAGAACCCGGACTGGTGAAGTGGAAGCTGCTCTTGCTAAACTGGGAGTCGAGGTCACCAAGATTCCTCAGTTGAGCGGTCCTATGAACAATGGTTGCCAGAATGCCGTGGGTTGTCTCGAGTCCTGATTGTTGACGCCATCGAACTGGGCCATACTGACCTCTCTTCTTATATCAGTGCGGTTCTTTGAGCGAACTCTATGGCTCTGAAAAAGTGATAGCAGAAAACACCCCTGCCTATCACAATGTCACCCAGTCATACTGGGCAGCCCAGCAGGGAGAAGTCAGGCCATCGTGTATCTTCGTCCCCTCAATTGAGAAAGAGGTTTCGGTCCTGGTCCTCATTTCCCAGCTCACGGATTGCCCTTTTGCAACCAAGAGTGGTGGTCATGCTGCCTTTCCCGGAGCGTCCAGCAGTCAAGGAGGTATCACAATGCTCTTCCGCAATCTCAATGAGGTCACTCTCAACGAGAACAAATACGCTGCCTCTATTGGGCCTGGCAATAACTGGGGTCAGGTGTACAAAGCCCTGGAGCCCCACGGCCTTGCTGTTGTAGGTGGTCGCTTGTCAAGCATTGGTGTCGGAGGTCTCACAACAGGCGGTGGGATCTCTTATTACTCGAATCTGTATGGTTGGGCTTCGGATAATGTGGAAAGCTTTGAGGTATGTTGACATTATTCGGTGACATAAGGTTGGTGTCTGATTCAGAGCAGGTCGTCAGCGCAGAAACCGGCGATATACTTACAGCAAGTGAGACCCAACATCCAGACCTGTATTGGGCTCTGCGCGGAGGAGGCAACAACGTCGGGCTTGTCACCAAGTTCAATCTCTACACAATCCCTAGCACACTGCTGAGAGGCACCACCCGCGTGTTCAGCGCAGATCAATCTTCCAAAGTCCTTGATGCTTTTTTCCAGGTGGCAAGAAACGCCCACGTTGACGGGAACGCTCAGCAATATGTGATTTTCGGGCGCACAGCAGGAGCGAACATGATTTCAGCAGAGTTGACCTATACAAAGGATGTGAGCAATCCCGCTATCTTCGAGAAATACCGTTCTATTCCTGCAATCTCGGACACAACTAGCACGAGGACCTTGCTTGAATATTGCGACGGAATAGGCACTAGTGACCGGAATGGTCTGCGAGAACTCTTTTGGAACCGGTCATTCAAGCTGAACGAGGACTTTGCAAACTGGGCTGTCGAGTACTTTTACTCTATTGCCCCTCGCATGGATAGCGTTCCCGGTGCCATGTCAGGGCTAGTCTTCCAGGTCATCACCGAACCGATGCTGGAGAAGATGTCCCACACCGGCGGCAATGCTTTGGGACTAGATGCCTCGAGCGGTCCAATCCATTTGATGCACATTCTCTCGATGTGGAACAGCACTTCCGACGACGATACCATCTACGGCTTTGCCAACGACTTCTTTACCACTGTTACTGCCGAGGCAAAGTCCCGAGGTCTCGACAATGAGTTCATATATATGAACTATGCAAGTCAATTCCAGGACGTGATTTCCAGCTATGGTGCGGCCAACAAGGCGAGACTGAAGGAGATCGCGCACAAATACGACCCTCGCGGTGTCTATCAGACCCTCCAGCCTGGATATTTCAAGCTAACACATGCGCCAGTGGCTAATCCGTACTGAATGGTTTTTGTTAAGATCTAGTTCTGGGTACGGATTTGAATTGATAGATGAGTGTAGGTAGAAAGACAGCACTAGATCTGAATAGAAGGTTATGTTAACTTAACTCCGAGAGCTGAGTCATTCGGACATAAGCAGTCATCTTCCTTCTCCTCCGAAGTCAACACAAAGAAAGCTGAAAGCTTACAGGACAAGAAAGGGGCTGCGTTGCCATCATGCTGCCTAATCTCAGGCGTTCTGTCATTGTTACTGAATATAAAGGGCCGAGAGATCTTGCTGTCTATCTTTGCAAATATATCGCTATATACTCTATCTACACTTAAATCCCAATGGAGCCCGATCAGGATCAGACTGCTGCACCAGCGTCAAATGCAGATCATCTCTGCGTGCTCGCTCATGGGTAATGCGGAAGACTCTAGACAAGGAGATTCATGGCTAATGGGTTCATCGGATAGACTATGGGGTAACGCCTCTCACATGGGCGCTATCGCATCTGGGTTGAGAGAGCGATATGGCGAGGATCGCTTGCACATTCTCATCTCCGAACGGAACACCGGCAACCTCACCTACGATGGCATCGAGGTGTGCGGGGAGCGCCTCGCCCACGAAATCGAGGAGGCTCTGGAGACAATAGGGGCCGACGGGCACAAGATTAAGAAACTGAGCGTAGTCGGATACTCTCTCGGAGGATTAATAGCTCGATACGCACTGGGCTTGCTGTATGCTCGAGGCCTGTTTGATGAAATTGAACCCGTCGGCTTCACGACATTTGCATCTCCACATCTAGGAGTCCGGGCCCCTGTCAGGGGCGCGCAGAATTTATTGTTTAACGGCCTGGGCTCGCGAACTATTTCAATCTCCGGGAAGCAAATGTTCCTGACTGATAGTTTTCGTGACACGGGAAAGCCATTACTCAGCGTTCTGGCTGATCCGGGTAGCATCTTCATACAAGGATTAGCAAAGTTCAAGCACCGCTCTGTGTATGGGAATGTGGTTCACGACCACACTACGCCATTCCATACCACGATTTTCTCAAGCGTCGACTACTTCCCAGACCCGGAGAATGCAAACTACAACTATGTGAAGGGCTACAACTCAGTAATAGTTGACCCGGACGTGTACACCCTACCGTCGGAAGAAAAAGAGCAGCTGCCTCTTCTGTCTCGGGCGTGGCAGCGCATTCGAACATTCTTCAGCAAGATCCCGTTCTGGCTCCTCTTCTCCATCGCCATATCTATCGCCATTCCAGTCTTCCTCTTTTACGCCGTCGTTCAGACCTTCCGCAGTCGCGAGCGGAGACGCATCCACGAGGAGGGCACCGGCAATCTCTTCAAACGCTATCGTGTCCCCGTTGCTGTCAAGCGTGTCCGAACCGCAATGGACGAAGTCTTCGAAAACGCAGCCGCAAGACAAGACCCCGACTACCTATCTGCCAGTACAGCCCCCTCAGACCTCGAGTCCCAAGCAGAACCCCCCGTCGGGAAAACCAAAACCCTAGAAGACGCGCCATCCGTGATTTCCCCAGCGCAAAGCTCAACCGATCAAGGAGGAGGAAACGGCCTCTCTCAAATCGCAACCGACGGCACCGTCAGTGGGGAAAAGTATCCCACGCTAGCTCTCACCCCAGATCAATTCTCTATGATCAGATCTCTGAATACCCTTGGATTTCGTAAATACCCTGTCTACATCCACAACCACAACCACACCCATGCGGCGATCATAGTTCGGGTGGAGAAAAAGGGATTCGAAGAAGGTCACATTGTTATCAAGCATTGGCTGGACCATGAGTTCCAACTATGAAGTCTCTCTTCTCTCTTCTCCCTATTATATATGGAAATAAGTCACGAAATTGCGCCTGATTATACGCCTGCAGAGTGTATCTTTTTCTGCAATCATGTGGTTTTTAACCTTCTAATACTAATCAAAGGCCTTTTACAATAGTACTCGTTATATCCTAGAGCCAAGATAACGCAGTCCATGGCCATTTTGAATATCCATCTATACTTATTAAAAGTAGAGTTTCAGACCATGGACAAAGTAGGTAGTAAAACAACAAAAAATCCCGTGAGCGCAAGCGAAGGTCACCGGCTCGTAGTGTACTTGTCAACAGTGGCTTTGAAACATTCTCCCATCACCCACAAATGTCATTCCAGGGTTGGAGTCTAGAGTGATGACCTTGCGTGGGTGTAGGTTCAGGTATGTCCCGCAGTATACCCAGTGAGGATCCTCTAGGCAGATGAGGACTTGAGTTCATGCCTATGTGTTGATTTGGATTATGAATATTTAAGGGCACAATAGAGTAGTACCGCTACCATCCTAGACCGGATCATGGGCGCAGAAGCCACAATTTCATCACCGCCTTGCTGTCTTTAAATCTTCGGCAATGAACTTGAACTTCAACCCAGTAGATGTAATACTGTTAAACTAAAGGGAGCTATACGTAGCACATAATTCCTCAAACTGGATGACATCCTGATGGACGCTAAGACTACTATCAAAAACCCAAACCCGAAGGAAAATCTTGCACTTGTCAAGAACGGTTTGTCTAAGTTCCGAGTTCAGCTGCCACCTATCCATGAGTACACAGTTGGCATGCATATTGAACGCTTTGATGACTGAAGACGGCGCGTTCTGGATTCGACTCTCGATAGCTGACAGATGAAATCCGTAGATCCGCTGAAAACTTTTTCGCCACGCAGATTCTCTTTCCTCAGTCGTTGACGCCCTGATAAGGATCGAGTCTTCGATAATGTTCCCGCCATGCGCTGACTCGTTCCGTTCTACAAGTAGACTTCGTTCGTCTAAAGCAGTGTAATTCGCATGCATGTCGAGAATCGTTGCTCGGATAGAACGAAGTGGGAAGACTCGGACCTGTAGTTCCTCAATGTCCACATTCAGCCTAGCAATGGTCGTGCCATGCCCAGCAATAGTCGTGTCTAGCCCAGCAATGGTCGCGTCCTGCCTAGCAATGGTCGCGTCCTGCCTAGCAATGGTCGCGTCCTGCCCAGCAATGGTCGCGTCCTGCCCAGCAATGGTCGCGTCCTGCACAGCAAAATGCCGTTGTGTATCCTCATCTCGCTGTTCGAGTCTTGTGAGCCTTGCGAGAAGATCATGGCCCATGTTGTTTCCAACGACCCTCGTTGTGTTGTTCATCGTGATGGGGGTATTGACGAGGTTATCGTGAAGGTCGGCATAGTTGTTGCCTTCGAGGTTCGGTCGGAAAATGACTCCCATGAAAGGCTATTGATGAGTCAGCTGTGGCAACTGTGACAATCTTGGTTGGTTGACTTACACTCGTGCTGGGTCTCCTAGACCCCGACTTCTCAGAACTCTGGTGCTCCAGGCGTCGTTTCATCATGTTGGACAGTCAGAGCCCTAGCAAACTATTGCCTAGGGATGTAAGGTGGAAGGAGGAAGACACGAGAATCAAGGTCAAGGACAGAGAATTGAGGTTGAGGACAAGAGAATCACGGTCAAGGATGAGAGAATCAAGGTCAAGGATGCGAGACTGAAGGAAGAGGATGAGTGAGAAGAAGCAAATTCAGGAAGGTGGATGGTATTTAGACCATGGATTGATCAACACAAATGGAAGGCGTGAAGGCCCATCCAGGAAGGTGCTTACCTACCTGCTCCAGGCCCAAGTGGTATCAACTGGCAGGTGGGATCCATTTCTTTCCATTACAGGCAGGAGCCCTGCCCTACCTAGGTACCTACTAGATACCAGTACTATATTGCTATCTGTCACGACTCTGAGTCCGCGTATTGGGCAGGCGATGTTGGCGACCTCGGGACCTTCGTTGGAGATACTCGAGCGAAATTTCTGCAGGACCCCAGGCTTTCACCTAATGACTAAGATTCTTTGCCTATTATCTGTCATAGAGGCTTTGTTGACGATTTGAAAGGCCGCAAAGTTGAGGAAAAGTGAGTTGGGAGAAATGTGAGAGGTAGGAGAGGAGATAGTAAAAGGTCTGTAAATCTTGTTCTATCAATAGAAGCATAAATAGTCCTATAGATAGACGGAGTTATTTGTGATATGGACTTTGTTCAGTGAATATAAGTCTAAAGGCACTGTCCATGGTCCTATTCTAGTAACTAGTTGTAATCCAGAGGTATAACACAAGAGAGATTCCAAGATGCATTCACATACTCTACTACTACTACTACTACTACTACTACTACTACTAGGTACCTAGTGTTATTACTGTGAATTCAAAATTTGTACTATTATTCCTTGATTCAATATCAAGCTCAGTCAAGACTTTATAACACATTCATCTCCATTCTCTTCTCTTACCATTACCACCACCTCTCAACTCTCCGTGCCTTTCATTTGTGTGTTCTCCCCAAGACCTCACTCAGTTCTCATCATATTTTCAAATACTTCTCTCATTATCCCTCATCTCCTCCCGAGTTCCGATTTTATCAACTTTGACCTCGTTGTCATTTGTTGCTAAGCTACGACATTTCCTCACGATTAGACCAGACCTTTCTCCTTCCACAAGCCCCTCGGTTACTGAATCCGCCGGTTGTCCTCTCTCGTCTCTTTGCCCTCCATCTTATATTCAACTAACTCGGGCTTTCAGTACCTCCTCAAAATGGCAACACACGACCACAGTTCCCGGCTGGCCAATCACGCAGATTGGTACAATTTCTCCATGAGAGTACCGGAGCAGGCTTTGCAGGGTCGAAATAGGGTTGCACGTACGCGGGAGGGGACACGCACTCTCCATGCTTGGCAAAGCTATAGTAACGATGTCCCTTGCTCCTTCGCAATGAAAGGCCTGAATGATGGGCAATTCAAGGAGGTTCATTCAACATCCAATGCTCGATTCACGTTCGAAATTGGCGGTGGGATGGAATTCCCACACTTTTGCATAACCTTGCGGCTCAACCACCCCACCGATAGCAACAAAGACCTTCTCATCAAGAGGTTTTGGACAGCATCAGGAATGACAGGCTGGGACACCTCTCGGCCCGAAATCAAGCCAGGAGATTCACCTGCCGCGAGCGATATTTTCACTTTCTCTAACTGTCTACATGGTGTGCGTGTGCAAGAACTCACGCTGACAGCAGAGGATGCACGGAAGTGCATGGGAGTAGCCGGCAAGCCAGGTCTGAAGATCGAATGGGGACACTCTCAACCGCCATATGCATTTGGAACGGATTTGCCTCCGGGAGCTCGGAATGGATTCTCTCAAAGTCAGATCAGCAGTCTTCAGGTCTTTTCTGGAGTATGCGCAAGTGAGGCTCAATTGAGAGTTGTGACCAGAGCACGAGCAACTGTATGGGACAACTGGAAGCTAATGGCTTCTATGCCGGTCCCAACGCCGGGGCCGTTTCCTTTATACGACTGCAAGTACACGTACGATGTCACCACCATGTACGGGACTTGGAATAGAGTCCGGGACTTGCCTTCTTTGTCTAGTCAAATGGTTATTGCACACCATGCCGATCGGAAGGTAGGCTGGATGAATATGCCAGCCCCGAGCAGCTACATGGAGCCTCGCAAAATCATGAGTATGCACTGCAACCCCCCGCTGTATTTCATCAATGAGCGCCATTACGAAGTTGTCAAGGTCGGTGGCCTCCTTCGAGAGGCCGAGTACAAGACTCAAACGTACGAGGGCGCTTGGAACGGGCGTTATGAGTACATGCTTTACCCCATCTCAACTGTGCATGGTGTAAATGTGCAGTCTATGGACAGCTATTTCTATGCTGTTCTCCGTCCTTTGGAGAGGTCCAATATTGACAATCTGATTGATGGTGGGGGAATGCCACCGGAACCAGGCACCCCGGTTCAGATCGCGGAGGAGACGCAAGCATCGCACGCCGTTCAAGCTGGACAGCCATCAACCTCGACACCAAGGGCACCAAACAGGTGGTTTGGTATCGTGATTACAACAACAACCCCGCCAAATGTCCAAATGGAACCGAACCAGATTTGCGTCCGTGTCAAACGCCCACCAAGTCTCCAGACGGGGTCTGTGCTCGTGATGCGTGGGAAAGTAATTTTCGGGCAACCAAACCCGATCTTCATAGAAACTCGCGGCGCGATCCGTTCAGCGATGTATGGGAATTCAGGACTAGGAATTCCCTACAGAAATAAGTTGAAAATGTTGCTTCTTGGAAGATCAAACTCTCTGGTGAAACGCTTTCCGCCCAAACAACAGCCGTACTATGCTCCTGGTCAAATGTACTTGAACAGCATTCGACAGACGGTCAACACCCAACAACTCCTAGCTATTGACAAATCCTTGGTTAGATTCACATCCCACAGGGATTTTGTGACCCTGATTACTGGGCCGCCGGGGACCGGAAAGACGACCGTCTCGGCCTCCATAGCAAAACATTTTATTCAGGAAAAGAAGAAAGTGCTGATAGTGGCCGGGTCGAATTATGGACTGGACGTTATCACGAAGAGGGTCGTCGAAGGTATTCCAACCATGGGGGTTTATCGCCTCGAGACCGAGTACAGGGAGGACCCAGACGAACAGTTGGCTCCCGCAAATCCTGGACCCACCCCTGAGACGGACGCCAACTTCAGAAATACTCGTACCCAGATTCAAGATGCTGGCATATCTCCTGCTGACTTTGAACTTCTCCGAGCAAGTATTAATACTCGCGTGGAAAGACACAACACCATTTCACTTGGAAATCATATCATAAAACGACTAGAAGTAGCTAATCGTTTGAAATCTGCATGGCCCACGCAAACTTACCCCCAAACCCAAGAGCGCGCCCTTATTTGGACACTAATTACATACCAGCAACTACTAGCACATGCCGGTCAAGCCTTCGCCCAAAATGTGGAGCTCCCCGGCAGCATGGAGGTCCAGGAACGGCGTTCTTCGACCACTCCAAAGTTTCCTTTGACCTCTCATGAGGCTCTTGTTCGTGGGTGTAGGCGCGCTTGGGGAGATTTACAGGAATTTTACCTCACTGAAGCCAAGGTTGTGTTCTGCACGGCGTCAACGGCTAGCCGGAGAGCCCTTCGGGGGTTTAAGCCAACCGTTTTGATAATTGAAGAGGCTTCTCAGATACCAGAATCTATCTGTTTAATACCTATGATCCGATATTATCCCTCGCTTGGGAGGATTGTTCTGAGCGGTGACACCGCACAGTTTCCGCCAGTCATCACGTCCGATGGACACAACGAATTTCTCGAGTCCGAGAAATTGTCCCTCTTTGAGAGGCTTCTCAGCTCTGGAATCCCGGACATCATGCTTTTGACTCAGTACCGGATGCATCCCGATATTGCGAACTTCGTTAACACCGAATTTTACATGGGCCGTTTAATCAACCACCCTTCAGCAACGCGTGGGAACGCAGGAACTTTTGGCGAGAAAATGGCAGCAAGATACCAATGCTCCAAAGCCGCCTCATACTTCCTCTCAGTCGAGAAGAGCAGCGTCTGGAAACGACGCAACGGTACAAGCCTCTTCAATCCGGAATATATTGTCGCCGTGGTCAATTTGGTAAAGTATTTTACCCAGGAAGGAATTCCAGGATCCGCCATATTAGTCCTGACGTTCTACAATGAGGAGCGAATCATTTTGCAGAGAGCAATCCACGAGAGACTCAACCAGAGAGGTGTTGAGATCTCAAATGTTGATGCCGTGCAAGGAAATGAGAACCAGATTGTCATTGTGTCAACAACCCGCCTTGGTGGCAACAATGGTCTAGGATTTCTGACAGACAAGCGTCGCCTCTGCGTGGCGCTAAGTCGGGCCAAGGACGGCAGAGTCGTCGTTGGAAATAGCAGAATGGGCGATGGAAGGTCAAGCCATGGTTTCCAGATGTACAAACGCCTAGTACAACATCATAAAGAACGCGATACTCTGATTACTGAACGCGGCGACAGTGCCATATTGCGCCAGAGACTCGATATTCCGAATAATGAGGAGTACCAGTGTATGGGCAGGGCCTAACCCGGGGCTCTTTCGGTGGAAATGCATTCCTGCAAGCTCACATGCATCTCATTACTACAAACAAAAGAGCAGCCTTTGTTGAGATCTCTCTGTTTTTCCTGATTTGGTCTCCACTTTCTGCGTCTTATTGATTTCCCAACTGTTCCGCCCAGCAGTTTCGACGACAAGGACGAAGATGCCGGCCACCAGTTATTTTCTGATTCCTAGCCACGACTTCTAGTACTAACTAGCTTGGGGTTCTAAAAAGAACCGGCAGCCCAAGTGTGACCGTCGGTTTTCTTCCAAGTTGTCGTTTCTCGGAGAACTTAGTAACGGACCACATACGATCAATTGAATTGATGGCCTAAAACGACGTTCTCCATCGTTAACCCTATCTAAGAAATTTCTCAATAGTACGTACTGGCTAAGTGCTTACCAGACTTAAGAGGATAACTAGCCTATATTTTTTAATGGAAATATGTTCTCTTGAACTTCTTGATGTGCCCTCTAACAACAGTAGTTTGGACACTTTGTACCGGCGTTACATTGCATTCCGCTCTGACGTCGTTATACATATCCCTTTCGCTAAGGTATGGTAGGACGACATTAGCCCTCCATAAATAAATAAGGTATACTCCAAAGTAAACCAACCTCAAAGAAGGCGAAGCCGCGGGGTTACCTATTCCGTCTTCCCGCACATCTACTCCCCCAGGATCTTCATTACTAGGAGTACTACTCTAAAGACATATAGCCACTCAGAGACGAAACTAAGAAAGCGCCGTCAATAAGGAATCCCGAGGTATTAACAGGAGCGAATACCATTCAGCCTCGACTTAAACTACCTATTCCATCTACGGAGTAGTATGGTACCACCTCACCTCAAGACAGACACGGACGGAACACACCTCCCCATCAATAACAATCCAAGGGAATGTCTGATCTTACACCTTCGTCATGGTGCATAAGCCGGGTGTTCGAACCTTAGGCCCAGCGCGATGTGGCGTGGATGCTTATTATTGTTGCTTTGGACACGTGGGATGAATGGACGCCATGCTCATGTCCTCCATGCTAATTCTGGGGTCTGTGCTTTTTAGTGTACTTCGGAGTACTCCGTACAGCAGTAGCCTTAAGGTTTAATCTAGTTACTTCTGCCTCACCTGGAGAACGGAGTAGGACAGTGCGGGGCTAGGGATTGGGAGTGCACTGTATTCCTGAGCGGGCGGGATCATTTATAGTATTATCATTTTCTTGATTTATGTATGTGTATTTGTAGCTAGCTAGTCAGGTAATATAGTCAAGCCATCCAGCCAGCTACTTGAGCACCCCCTCGCTCTATAACGAGCTATCCATATAATGCCCGTAGCACAGGCAATCTGGTAAAGGACGATGTCGTCTAAATATCCTATCCCAGTGATGATATAAAACCAGCAGTATAAAAAAACAAATTGGTAGCATAGCTTCCAGTGATATGCAAAATGAAAAGGGGGAATCATTTAAGGATGAGTGGTAAATGTGAAAGAAAAAGTCATTATCTAGTCATACTCATCGTGAAAAAAAAAAAAAAAAAAAACCCCATTAAGCCGTCACGAACCCGGTTCACTCACGGGATTCCCCGTTGCCGGATGGAGCTGATTGTGTAGTGCCGTTCGACTTCAGGCCGAATTCGCGTTCTATAGCAAACTTGACGGCGTCGAGGACATTCTCACACGTCTTCTTAGGTGGGAAGCGGGGGATAGTGCCCTCCTGGTAGACTCCCGTCTTGACCAGGATCGAATACCAGTTAGAATCACTGACTTCGTTGAAGTCGTTGGTCCCGCGAATGTCAGAGTCGGGAGTGTCTCCAACAAAGTAGACTGTGCGCGGGGGTTTTCTGATGCCATGAGTGTCCTTGCGCCACTGGCGGAGAAGTCGGGTCGCAAACTCATAAGTACCGAGTTGGGGCTTGCCGTAGGCGACCGTGTGCAGCTCCTTTCCGGCCACTGCTTTGTACAAAGCTTCGAGGGATGCGCGGAGGGCACCCATGCCGATGCGGGAGTGCTGATGAGAGGTGGACCAGACGATATCGTTATGGGAGAAGAAGACCGGTGGGCCTTCATTGAAAGTCTCAGAGCGCTCTACTGGACTGCCGTTCTTAGACATCAACAAATCCAGAATGATCTGCTGGTCACCGGCCCAGTCGCGGCTGTCGGCAAAGACAAAGATTGCATCAATCCGGATCTTGTTCAGATCAAGAACCTTCGAATTCTTGTATTCCTCTTCGGTCAGTTTTCGGAATGGGGTAGTGTCCTGGCTGGTCTTGATGAAGTCTCCGGGGGTGATGACATCCTTGAAGCCATAGCCCTCGGCTACATGTCGGCATTTCTCGCCTTCGCCGCCAACCACAAGAACAGTGTTGTATTTCTCCGCCATTTCCCGCATTGGAGAGTGTCCGCATATGAACTGGCCGGGGGCGACTTCGAGTTCGAGTTGCCGACTAAGATCTAAACATCGTTCTTCCTCGGTCTTTCCACCGCCGTTCGTAACGAAAATGTACGGACTAATAGATATCAGCATGCTTGTCAGACCACTCATGTGCTGGGGAATCTGGATGCTTACACTTTGACGCCATATGGGTTCGCTCCGTTGATGTACTTCAAAGCCTCGACGGCAGCAGGAATGGGTTTCCCTCCTCGCAAGAGGACGCCGTCAATATCGAAGGCCAACGCAAACTCATCTGTGGTGGTGGCAGAGGTGGGAACGAAAGGAGAGACGGCTGGTGAGGCAGTTTGAGGAGAGTTTTCCGCTGAAGAGCTCTCACTCTCCAGGTGCTGCTTCGCCATCTCTATATCAGCGGCGATCTCGGAAGCATCGGTCGAGGCCATCAAATGCTTGGATGGCACAACCACATTAGGGCCGCTAAACAAGTCGGCCCGGTTGGCTGACATGCTGGACAGCCGGCTAATGGGTTGGCGGCCCTTGGGAATAGCATCTTTTACAGACATTGCGGCGGGTGTGGGGTATGGAAAGTCTAGGGTATGGGATAGTGATTCGATGGAGGGCTCGTCTCTAGAAGGCTAGAGGTATCGTATCAATGCAAGATGAGGATTTAGTATAAAACAACGGTCTAAAGCTCGAAGTAGATGAGATGCCCAGACTCAAGCAAGATGGGGAGTTGGAGATCGGTGAGAAGGAGAAATGAAAGTCGAGGGGTATTGATTCTGGAGAAATGGATCCATTAATATACTTAGAGTAAGAGAGTACTAGAGACGGTATTGGACCAAAGTGATGCTACCCCCTGGACTTCGTCATTGCCACTTGGACGGAGTATGCTGTGGATTCGTTTCCATGGAGCGTCAAGTCTCCACGTTCCAAGGTTTGCTGAGGCGGATAGTTTGGCCTATCAAAGACGGCGTGGAGTGACGTGCAGTAGTGGAGACCACCTCCAAGAGGGAATCTAGCAAAACATGCTGGCTGTCAATCAGGGCAAATGTGGTTGATATCATCACTCGGAGAAGAAATGCCGTGTGGTCTATGACTAACTACTAGTACTATTGCTCTAGTAGTAGTCTTCGCACCAGCGCTCAAGTTCATACAAGGATAACATTTGGTCTGTACTCCGAAAGATGCAGAATTCGGATCTCTCCAGCCGATGAAATCATATTATTAAGAGAGAAGTTGACTCGCTGACAATGATCTTCGCTCTGACATCATAGTCGTGGTCCGTGTCCGTACCCCTCAACCTCAGGCAGCCATAGTGAGATTACAGTACAATACATGAATCCAGCCTCATACTACTAACTACCAAGTAGTGTACTACCACTCCGGAGTAGCCCCCTCATCAAAGGATGGCTAACACGGCTGGACAAGCCAACACCACGAAATATCCCGAACGCCAAAGCAAAAGTGCACATGTCTGCAGCAAATGATTGGGCCAAAGCACTTCAGACCTCGGGGAGACTCCCTCTGAAATACCGCTTACGGATCTTCATGCATGCACCGAGCTTCAAGGTTTAACTTAACGAGTTGCTTTGTGAACTTGTTAAGTCATATCTCTAGACTAGTTAGTTAGTAGTAGTACTCAAAGAGATGCTTGCTTCGCCCTGCTTAGACGTTGTTGGAATATCATGCATGTGAAGTTACACCTACCACTTACTCATAGACTACTCCGGAGTATACTCCTTGCTAGTTTTAGGTTCAGGAGTTAGAACTCAGGAGAGACCCGTGGTGTAAATCCGGAGCTGAGTTCAAGAAACTCAGTGTGCTCATGGTCTAGACACTGCTATGAGTCATTAAACTTGTTGGTCTTCTTTGTTGCCTAGTACGTACCGAGTAATTAGACATCACGGAATCTACCATGTGATCATATATCGAGCTACTATAGTTGGACGCAAGATAACTTTCCGGAGCACTGTGATTACTCTGAGTTATTTATGTTCTCTGCAAGTCAATAAATACCATTTCGAAGTTGTAGGAAGATAAGGTTGCAGAAAAAATATAAAAGTTTTGATGCATTACTTTTACATAGTAACTCTAAAATGTCCAACGGTGATTGGCGTACTCCGTACACAGGGAAAGTGCCGAGGGAAACGAGGGAAAAGAGAGAAAATGGAGGATGCAAGCGCTAAACGAGTCAGGTAGATAATACATAAAGAGAATATGGTATAAAGTGTCATGTCGTTATTCCACCTGAAGAATCAAGTCCGCGCCCCTCCGCGATGGCGTTAGATTCCGCTCCAGCGGTGACGGTTTCTTTTTCGGCATGCGGCCAATATTTCCTCCCGATATGTACTTGTATTCACCAGAGAGCCTGGGCGCACTGTATCCGGAGGGGGGTTCATTGCTTTGCTCAAGCCAGTAGTCATCGGGGCAGTAGGGAGCAGTCATTTCCTTGGGTGATGGCTTGCCGCGACGTATTTGGACACGTTTGATGTCATCTTGCCTGATGATCCGAGGCCGTGAAATGATCTCTTGCGCTTGGTTGTTAAGTGGGCCTGATGACGGCCCTGGTGGGTAGATTGGTTGTTGTAGTTCACCTGTTGGTGTCCTGATCTCCCTCACAGGAGTGAGTGGACGGAAACTCCCTGAATGGCGAGACGCTTGTCGTGATTCTGGGCTGAGGTAGTAGTTGTCGTTGGTGTCGAGACTCTGACTTTCGAAATTATACCCGCGGTAATCGCCAAATGAGTTCCGATTCGCCCCAGACTCGTGATATGAACCACGAGGAGCTACCCCGTGGGGTTCGATTACTTTAGCTCCGACGAACCCAGCATCGGGGCTTTGCCAGTAATTGTCGATATCGTCATTATAGTCCGTTTGCCCTGACATATATGGAGAAGCCCCCTCATGTATCGCGGCTTGCCGTGAGGGCTGCAGCTTCTCCTTCGCATTCGCATAAATTGGTTTCTTTCCGTGACCGGGCCCTTTCATAGGCGGCATACTGCTTTGGTCTCTTCCAAATCCATACATCATTGCACGTGGGTTGGCCGGTAGTCCTGCCATTGGAAGCCGATTGTGCCCCCTGCTTGTCCCTCCGGTGAAATCGAAATGCTGGAGTGAAGGACTAGGAAGGTTTCTTGGTCCTGCCATGTGATTCTCTTCTTCGAATGAAGTTGCCCCGCTGGAGGGTCGCTTCTTGTGTTGGCTCCACCTCAACGGTCTTGGATAGAGTTCGTATGTCGGCTTGTCCGGGAGCAAATCAGACACCGTCCTAGAGGAGGCAGTCGATGCCGCATCAAATTCGAGATGGGATGAGGGATGAAATGCCACCCTGTCTGTATTGTTCGTTGCCACATGTTCATTAAGACACTCAGCTTGCGGTTCGGTGACAATGACTGCTGGGTGCTGATATTCAGGCTCCACGGGAGGGACAAGCCTTGCGCTTTCGGAATCATAGGCCAGCGATCCAGGCGAAGGTCGTGGTCCCATCGGGGGCCGTCTCGGTGGGAAACTGAAATCGGGAGGTTCTGACATATGACCTCCGATCTCAAAGAACTCTCGGTTCTGCGCATTTTTGCGCCTGATTTTCCTGTGGCAAAAGAATATGATGACCCCGATAATGAAAAATCCAGCGAGGCCCGAAGCAACTGAGACGCCGATAACAGCACCAGAGTTAAGACCGCTACCTTCTGAAGCGGCACTTGACGTCTCACTGGAGGTTTCGCTGGGTGATGAATCCGAAGATGTGGTAGATGTCGGCTGTTTGGTCTCCGTGCTGGAGGGATCCTGGGCACTATCTGTGGCTGATATTGGACTTTGAAATGTTGTTGTTGTAGACGTGTGATCTGTTTTTGTTGAGGTCGGGCCTGCCGTCGGGCGAGTATCCGTAGTCTCTGGTTGTGCGGTGACTATGGTAGTAGGTCTTGTCGTACTAGATGTAGAGTCGCCCGGCGACACGATGGTAGCGACGATTGTGGGGTGCGTCCGCGGTAGGGCTCCCGGTACGGACTCGCAGATACTGTAGGTGTCGAAACTCATTGCCACCTCCATAGAGCACATCGAAAGACTGCAGCGCAGCGCCCCTTCTCCCAGAGTGTAACCGCTGGTTGTGTTCCTCGTGCATAGATAATTGAGGTCACAGCCCGTGGAGCAAGCGTTCCTTGGATATTCGGTGCTTATAAAACTCTCCAGGCATTCTGAGGCACATTTTGGCATGAGGTCAAGTAAAGATACGACGGTCGTATGCGCGCCTTGCGTGAGGTATGCGAGGACGAGAGCTGCGGTAGGTAGCCATCTAGAAGGATATGATAACATGGTGTGGTATCCTGTTCACGATGTCCAGTTAGCATCTCAAGACATCCAAAGTACGCTACAGAGAGAGCGCATGAGGGGTACAAGTCGCTGAGCGAACATACCCCGATCTTTGAGCTACAGAGGAGCTCTTTCCCCTGAGTCATTAGTAGGTTTCGTATGTCATCGTAAGTTGTTGAAGTAGAATAGAAGAAACGAGCGATTAGTAGCAATCCAGATACCAGTCCACGGGAGAAGCCAGAGAAACCAGCAACGAGGTGGGAAGGAGACATCATCATGAAGATTCAGGGCGGCTACAGCCATTGAGCTGTTATTGGCGCAGAAATAGAGATCAACTCCTTCAGACTTGCTGGCGACTGACTGGGCCATAGATTCGTTCAGATTTGAGACAGGGCACAGATGGTGGCCTTGTACGCGCCGTGATGAAACAAAGGGCCCGGACATACGTAGATGGTCGAGTAAGCGCTTTGTTCAAAGGGGATGAAGATGTTTTGGAATAGGCGCCGTGGCTAGCGCCAGTGCTGCACGACGAAGCAATCAGGTTCTTGGTCAGCCGATCCTGCGGTCTGGCGCTTCGACAGAAATACTTACTTGAATTTAGCCCCCAAGGATCGAATAACAGGTGAGAAATGACGCAGGGAACTGAACGATCTACAACAATCTACAAATTGAACGCGAGCCCAATCACGCTGCCGTGTGGGCGGGGTTTCAATACGCGCGAGGATTGACTGGCTGACGATTTATCCCAAGCCATCGAAAAATATCAAGCAATTGTCAACGAATAATGATTTGATTAATGAGATTATTCATTCACAATAGAACAAAACAGAGCCCAGAAGCACCATGAGCTGGTATCATGAAAAATAGACGCGCGAAATCGACATATAACTGACATGGGAACAGTAATTATAATCCAGCGATACATCCACCAAAATCGGACATCAGCATGCGACAGTCGTGAATGAGTACGTAGTAGAGAGTCCGAAGTAAACGATTTAACGAAGAGAAGTAGAGGTGGGACGCCAAGCAATCGACGGGGATGCTCTAGCTCGGTCTTCCGCCCGGACTTCCACGGAAGCTCGCTGACAACAAAGCGACCGCCTGTTCAGCTTCATATTTCGAAAGGACCGACGGTGTCGAACAGGAACGGATACTAGCTGGTCTAGTGTTTGAAAATAATGTAACTGCAGGAGTGTTAGTTGGTCGGACTTGGCAAAAAAAAATGTCATTCGGGGAGCAAACGTACATGGCGTGGATGATACCAGGAATCCAACCCAGGATCGTCAAACAGATGTTGATGAGGAAATCAGCACCGCATCCTCGCTCAAGGAAAACTCCTAGAGGGGGGAGGATGAAGGCGAAGATGAGCTTGCAGATGTCACTAGAACACAGAATCCATTAGCAACTCGGAGTTTCGCGCTGTACGTCACGATGCGACAGGGATTGTTTAAGCGGACGAATATGACGGTGATAGGGTTGGAAACCAGGGAGATTGGTGAGAACTTACGAGGCAGTGAAAGGCATTGTGAAGTAGGCTGTCGTGCAGAGTGTGCAGTACTATGGCGATAGAATAGGATGATTCGGTGACTGTTGAGTTGAGGAGAGACGGGGAAATAGGAGGAAATATCAAGGAAGACGAACAGAGGCGGGAGAGACGAGCGGTTCTTAAATCCTGAGCGGGGGCAAAGACTGGACTAGTTGGGACGTTAGCTTAACTGATTATTTGCAGATGAGCAAGAAAAGCGTAATAATAATCAAGAGAGTCAGAGCACTGTTGCTTGATCCCAGCCTGTCTAAAGTTGCTACGTCATCCTGGCGCTGCCACTGTAGCTTTTGGCCAATTCTTCTGATTGGTGCTCATCTTTGCGGATCTGGATGACTGGATGTCATTCAAGCTGATCGCTTCCAGCCTTTCAAGTTTCAAATATCTACGTAGCACAGTACTCCTGAGTCTGTCCTCCAGAGTACTCCGTCGTAGACAGGGACTCGAGTTCCCGTTCATCCAAAAAAAGCATGAACATGGAACTGTTGATCGCACTCTCTTTCATAATTCTGCTGCCTGAACTCGGTCTTGGCCCTTCAGCACTAGTAACCGCCTGCATCATCAGACTACTAATAGCCATCGCTAAGCTTAATCCTCACAATTCATGGACCCATTCGAAGTCATAGGCTTCTGGATTCTACAGCCCTACAGCCCCATTCCTAGCGGACCCAGCCACATTCAAGGTTCTGGGTTCTGGTCCTCTGGAGCTGTTCGATGAGACGAGCGAATTGAATCATTTCGAATGGCCAAATTTAGAAGTATCCTATTCCTGGCATCCTGCGCAGTCCAGCGCAGAGTCATGTCAGTGGACTTGACAATAAAAGAGATGCCTGTTCTTGCTCTAGGGGCAATTGAACCAACAGCGGCAAGCAAGGTGGGTGATACGGAGTACAATAATGATTCCTTGTCTTGAGCAAGGCAGAGATTCTGTGTTACTCTAATGGTGATGTAATCACTCTTTTCGCAGTTGTGATATCCCTTCAAGCAGAGACTCAGTCGCTCAGATATGAACGTCAATAATCTGTTCTGTATTGAATCATACTGGTGACAGAATACCTCTTGAATAGCTAACTGAACTTATCAATTGATTGAAGTATACTGGAAAATGTTTCCTGTCCATTTTGACTGGGCTTGGCAGCCGAGGAAGGCTGACCAAAAAGTTTCCCATGTTTGTGCTCCTCAATCCTCCCCATTCTTTATTCTCGACACTACATAAGCAATCCCAGCATTGCTTCAGATATCTATCATCTGCTACCGGTACTACTGCCAATGCTTTCATGTCGGTAGCATCTGGGTTCGCGCCGCGCTCCATGCCAGCGCGGCTGGCTATCAGGCCAGACTTCCGAATTCTTGGATGGGGCCAAGGTCCGGTTGGTTCACAGATGCGTGCCCCCCTACGCAGATGGGCTACATCAAAGACAAATGAAGCTGTCGTTGGTCGGCCTCTAGCCTGTACATGGCTGACCACGACGCCTGAACGGATTGTAAGTGTTCTTATGTTCTGTTCGTCCTCGCTCCACTAACCGTTCAAGAGACTCCAGACGATATCCTTTCGAGTCTTCCTATCCCTACATCAGACCTAGCACTAGAATATACCCCAATTCTCCTCGCCACTCCAGCTTTTGCTCATTGGGTTGATATAAAGAGCACGTTTCTCGAGCAATGTATGGATCGATTCTACCACAAGACCCAGAAGCCCGTCCATGCCGTCGTTGGCATCGTCGATGGCCTGCCGGACAACCATTCACGAGATCAAGCCGGTGATTCTGAGTCCGAGGGGATGTCAGTTATACTTGCGAAACTAGGGAATGTTCGGGGCAAGGCTGTCGCACCTCGTCAGGTTCGCTCCATAGAAAAAGAAGAGCCCACTTTGCTCTTCTCATTTCGAAAGGACGTTGGAAATTATGAACCCGCATATCAGTCTTTTCACCAAGTTGGACTACGACTCGCCAATACTATTTTTCTAAACGGCAAGGAAAATACACTTTTCGGAACTCGCTGGGCTCACAATCCTACTCTGAAGAAGCTCAACCTAGAGGAATCGGTCGACCTCTCAACGTGCTCGGTTACGATAACCCCCAGGAAAATTCACAACTCGCTCGAGCTCCCGTTGCATCCCGTCGGCGAGCGACGGAAAGTTATATCTAGCATGGGAAATATCGTTCGTCAGATAGCCAAACATGCCGACAGCAGATCAAACGAACCAATGCCAGCTTCGTCAGAATTAGAGAAAGAACTCCCGCGGTATATTGCTGAACATAACATCACCGACCAGAGGGTTTCTGTTTGGGCTTTGATTGAAAAATCAGCCGAGAATCCCTATGACAAATCAAGGCATTCGCCCAGTAGCCTTGCAGAATCGATTCAGATGGGTGCTAAGCTTCATCGTGTCATGAGTGGTGGGGGTGGGTGGGGGAAGAAACAGGGTTTATTATCACTCGATCCAGAAATGAGCTTCCAACAAGCCGACAATGAGGACCTGCTTACTCTCCATGGTATATTTTCGCCCAACCGCGAAGAATCTACGCACGAGGTGGCCTCTCCTTTCGAACAACGGATGTTCATGGAGGATTTGTCCACGCTGTCGCAGGCTGCAGAGCCAGGAGACTACGTTCAATTTTTTGCCTCTATTGAAGGATACCAGCGGCAGGATAACCACAATACAGCCTCAGAATATCTGGAAGAAAGCCTTTCATGCGACTTTGGGGTGATGTCGGATGCCGATACCATTTTGAGCCCAGGAATACAGCAAAGTGACTTGACGGTCATACCAAATTACTTTGGGGCACTGTCGGAAAAAGCCATCACCTATCTACAGCCAGTGAGCGAAGGCCGCTCAAATGATGTGTCCGACACTTGTACGAAGATAGATGTTCCTGGATCTCGGGTTGCGTTGGTGCTCGAGTGAAATCGAGGCCTAAATATCCGCGACTGTAACTATAGACACGCCGTATTGTATAATACCATGCTTATCAGCGATGCTCATCGATTTAAAGACGAATGTTCTACCGAAAACTTTAGCTGGGAAGCTCCTGCAAGCTCGTAAGCTACTGCCAAGACCGGATCACGTGATAGCACAGGAGGTGCGTCAGCCTCTCCGAAGCAACCAGCGTGTTCGCCTTCAACCTCCATATCCGACCTCCATCATCAGGCTCTCGCATTATCATCGCAACCACATCCTTGCGGCGATCCTCTGCCTTGCATCTATCTTTCTCAGTTACTTTTGAGCTTTTGACTTAATTCTATTTCCTCCGATTCCGGTCCACCTTCAAAATGGCCACTGAGCTCTGGTATGCAATCATCCACACCTCTCCTTTTCTTTGTGCTTGAGCCATTGTACCTGTGCTTAATGAATGCCATTTGGATTCAATCGTCTACGTGGATTATATACTGACTTTTAGCTTAATAGTCCCGTCTATGCGGTGAGTATTCCTATCTGTGGCAGACGCCCCGACCCAGCTCCCGACCGAGTCGGTCTCTATCGACGCGCGAAGTTGGATGGCTCTGTTTGTGCAATGGGCGACCTGATAACTGATTCTTGACTCTATAGCCGTTCTTCGGCTCCCTTGGCTGCACTTCAGCCATCGTTTTTACCTGCTTCGGAGCTGCCTATGGAACCGCCAAGGCAGGTGTCGGAGTCTGTTCGATGGGTGTCCTTCGTCCCGACCTGATCGTTAAGAGTACGTCGAATTTTCCTGGTGTGCTTGATAGGATAGACTTCTGACCCGGTCTTAGACATTGTCCCCGTCGTCATGGCTGGTATTATTGGTATTTACGGACTTGTCGTGTCGGTCCTCATCGCGAACAACCTGAGCCAAAAGGTTCCCCTCTACACTGCGTTAGTCCAGCTAGGAGCGGGTCTGGCCGTCGGCCTTGCAGGTCTGGCAGCTGGGTATGTGGCTACTTCTACCTGTACTCGCTCGCATCGGCTAACAAACCTAGTTTTGCCATTGGTATCGTTGGAGACGCCGGTGTTCGCGGAACAGCCCAGCAGCCAAGACTCTATGTCGGCATGATTTTGATTCTCATTTTCGCTGAAGTCCTGGGTGAGTAGAGACGATCGGAGTATCTTTATTCAATCTCTAACTGCTGGGTTCTCTATTGCAGGTCTTTACGGCCTTATTGTCGCCCTTCTCATGAACTCCCGCGCCACTCTCGACGCCCAATGCGCATAAACAAACGTCTTTATGACCAGCTATGGTGCTAGCGCACGTTCGACGAGACGCGTGAGTTGGTCACTCTCGTACACGAAGCATCTGGCACTGAACTCGGGCTTGTGGACGTACCTGATATGATATACGTTGGCGCTTGGCCTTGAGGTTGGTAGATCACACTATCATCTTCAAGGGTTAAGCTGTGCGATTTGGATGGAATGATGGATAGAGGGATTGTTGGATTTCTACCTGACAAGAAATGTTATAATACCACCTCCTAGCCTGCAGTGCATTCTCTGTAGGTCAGACCCAGAGGTGGGAAGTTATCGTAGATACATTGCATGATTTGCGGAAACTGTACTTTATGGGAGTTGCTTGCTGTGATCCTAGAAACGTGGATCTTTACTGCATTGTTTCAATGTTCTTTCCTGGTCTTCTGCGTACTTTGTTGATTTCGATGGTTTCAATAGTTCTCAGCAATCATGATATTATTATACTCTGTATATCATATAAGAATTATTGTGGCCTGCATAGTTCTTTTCAGTCCTCTCCTTACACTGGGAGGTAAAGAACAACACCCTATGTATATAAGCAAATGCCTAATACCTATAACCCGGGTTATACTCCGTACTACATGTATAATCCAATATCCCCCAGTCTTCGCTCAACATGCCCCCTCTAAGACTAGAACATCCCGTTTACCTGCAGTACTGAGCTACAGCCTACGATGGTTAGCTTCCTCACAGGAATATTCTAGTGTGCTGTAGATCACAGTTTCCCTACCTGAGGTGCCATATTTCGTGTTTGTCTCAGTAGCATGGGCCAAGACCTTGAGACTGATTCAGAGGTCTGGTGTTAAGAGGGTGAACTTTCTATATGGTAGCAGTGTAGAAGATTAAGGAGGAGGAAGAGCATATCAATCCTAGGTAGCTAAATGAAGCTACATGGTGGGAATCTGGTACTAGAACCCGCCACCGCGTTTTCTTTGCAATTGGAGCATGTTTGATGAGTGGTGGTGGTAGGCTAGAATCCTGAGACATGTAATGTTGGGGTCGGCTGAAGACTGGGCTCATGTTTGTATTGAGCGAGCTAGTGCAGTATATACATTATTACATACTGGGTACAGAATCCAAGCTCAGAGGAGCTTGCGTTACATGAGGAACTGGCACTCGGGTGATCTGGCTGTACTTTACTTCGTATATTGTAGAACTGCATTCAAGCTTAATTTGTGGATGGTGATATACAGAATAAGAATAGCATGTACCAGTCAATAACTCGCAGCTCGGAAGTTCATCCGAAGAAAAGAGTCAAACATCATACAATCTGCAGTACTAAGTGCTGAGTGCTAACTTCTAAGTACCTCATCTTATCTTATCAATCACTAACTTTATGTATCTAGACTAAATCAGCCCTTTGAAGTTCCGTCATCACTTATTCAACTCTCTTGTCTATCAAGCAATCAATAAGCAATCAATCATCATGGCTCCTGCTCCTCTTCCTCCTCATTCATCCCCACTACCTACGACTCTACTACATCCCTCGAATTGAAACCCAACCAACCACCGTACCTTGTACCTGGCCTCACAGGCCACAACCTCCACGTCCCTTCCTACATACTCTGTAAATCCTTCTCGTCATAATATCACCTCGGGTAAAAACCGAGTAAATCACTAACCTCGACAGGATATAGGATTTCATTCCCCCCTGGCGATATTTCCCAATTGGCAAAGGAATGGGTTGATCGGGTGGGCTTGAGGGGGTCTATCTAGCTTGAGCCCTGGTTTGAGGGATTGGGGGTTGTTTGTTGGTGGGTAAATTGGGATTTGGTAGTGTGGTAGTGTGGTATTGGTAGTTCTGGCAGCTTTCTTGATTGTGGGATGAATGTGTGGATGGTTGATGTTTGGAGGGAGTTAAGTTGAGATAGTTTGGTAGATGTGATGAATGAAGGAATTCAGGTATCTAGGTTATTATCGAGCATCGGATACTGACCAAGGAGTGAAATTGAGCATGTCTAGAATTCGGGTTGGAGTTTACGTATCTAAATAGAAATAATATTGTCTATAAATACGCAACTCATGAATAATATGCAGTAGGTACAAGTACGAAAGATACAGAATCGAGTATAACCAAAGGGATCAAGTGGAAGATAGGATCTCATGCACACGTTCTAATAATAGGTGGAGAAGTTAGACCGCAATGCTCCGGACCGTTCGCGATTGGAGAGTCTAGGAGAGATGAAACAGGAGAAATTGACAGATGAATGATTAAAGACAGGAGAGAGGATAGGCTGGAATAAGTAACGAAATCCGATCAGGCCTTGTCAAGCTTCCGTCTTAGAGTTCTCGTCCTACGCAGCAGCTTCTTGAACTTGTGCTTCTTCATCTTCAACTTGCGCCGTCTCCGTGTGCTCAGCGCCTGCATGGTTCCGTTGTTCGGTGTACGCTCGATGTAGGTGGTCTGCGAGTTGTGGGGGAGATCGATGATGGCTTCGGCTTCGTCAGCGCCGGGGGCTTCCATAGTCCGAGCGTGAACGAACGGAGTTGTGTGGGCCTCGTAGGTCTTACTTCCGTCGGAGTGGGTGGACTCTTGAATGGTCAAGACAGTAGAATAGCTGGAGTTTCCTCGAGACTGGTGCTCTCCGGACTCTGTCGCGAAAACGTCGTTTGACTCGTCCATAGGAACGGGGGGCGGCGGAGGATTGAAAGGGCGCAGACGTTGCATCGTTTCCTCCAAAGATACCTTCACTTCGGATGGCTGGCTTCCATCCATCTCATCGGCGTTCATCAAGTCATCGTTCTCTGCGAGACGGTCCACGGCGTTCTCCATAGAGTTCACAGCAGACGAAAGGGTGAAGACCACATCGACTGCTTCATTCTTTGAAGATTTTTTAGACGTGAATAGAGAGTCGAACGCTTCTGAGCTTGAGGACTTGGGAACAGTAGTGGAAACGGAGATAGGTCGGTGGATGGAAAAGAATGACGCGATATGCACATCTATGGGAGAAACATTGGTCAGCATGGTCCTAGACTCTTGGATAGAAACTGATGCACTCCACGTACCATGTGGCTGCCGGTGTTGCGTTGAAGGCACGCTGGGAAGTCTTGAAAAAGCCGTAGACTGGTTGGGCTTGGAACCGCTGCGGCCGCTACCATCCTTTCCCCTGCGCCTCGAAGTCTTGCCCTCGCGCGCCTCTCCGGAGTTTACCTCCTTTGTAGGTGTTTGAGAAGACGGATCGAACTTTCTCGAGCCATCACTCGGTTTGGAAGATGACGAAGAATAGCGGCGTTGACGTGCGTGGGTGGTGCCAACGATGCCTGCGGAGGATGCAGTAAGGCTGTGGCTAGACGAGCGACAGATACCAGATACCGGTGATATTGGCGCCCATGCCGCCCGACGCAATGAGGACGACAGCATGTTTGGGTGTGAGGGAGTGGGTGGTCAAGACAAAGACGTGCGCATGAGGCGAAATCGAAGTTGAGCCGATCATGCGGAACCCGGATTAGGTAAGTTCCGATCTTCTGCCTCAGGTATCAATTTACTACTCGGACTTGGGAGTATAATCAGGCCACTGGATTAATATAGCTAAAATACAGGCTACAATGAAAGAATACTCGCAAAATTGGTATCGCAACGCATCAATCCCGAGCCAACATTGGTCCTTAGTCATGAGGTATCCCACCAGTCATCACTTTTCCAGCGCATATCAACTTGGTCCGGTTTTCCTCTTGCAAGACTTGGAAGAAATTAAGAACTTGCACGAGCTTAAAATAATTCCAGAGAAATACTCTGCGAGAGACAGAGCAGCACAAGGCTAGGTTGGTAAAAGAAACGAAAACAAGAGTTGTACAGAATGTAGGTCTCAAGAAAGAGGAGAGAAGAGTAAAGAAGATTCGTTAGGCATGTCAGGGCATTCTGACAGACATCAGGAACAGGTGGTGTCAATCAGCATTATATGAGAAGCGAGCCGATCGCTGAACCAGAGAAATGAAAGGTTGTCAAACCGTATAGGCTTTTACCACAGATTGAGTGGAAATGCAAGTGGAACGGAGGTCATCATCAAACCTCGGCCACGGAGCTTGAATGCAAAAAGGCGTATAAAGATGAACGTGGAAGGTCCGAGGAGATATGCAATTCGGAGGCCAAACGCTCAAGAAAATGCAACACAAAATCATAGAACAAATGCAAAGACAGCTCACAGGATGAGAGTGTGGAGATTCTTTTGGATAATCATATCCTGTACTGAGTCCATGGTTGCCTTCAACAACGTTGTATCCGTAGCATTAGTGTAGTGGATGTAGATTTCTCGTTCGGGGATCCGGTTGATTCCCCGGAAGCGATCACCAAAGTATTTGGCTGCAGCGTCAAAATCTGTGTTCGAATCGCTGTAGTCGGGGAAGTGTTTTGATATTGGTGATATCTCAAGCTTTCCTTTGAAGAGATCGATCTTGTTGAGGAACAAGATAATGGGCTTTCGCTTGAACCATTCGCCATTTACCAAGGACTCGAAAAGCATCATTGCTTCATGCATTTGGTTCTGTAAAAAGGTCGCGATCAGATGGGTCTCGTTTCGGTATGAGAAGGTCACTTACAGCATTCTGGTCTTCAACTAAACACTGGTCATATCCAGACAATGCGACCATGAAGAGCAAGCACTGGACACCCTCGAAACAATGGATCCACTTCTTGCGCTCGGAGCGCTGTCCACCAACATCCATCATCCGGAAGTTCATCTGCCCTAGCTCGAAGAGCGTCTCCGTAATACCCGTCGTCCGTAAACGCGCCTGCAGCATATCCTGGTTGTCGGGCAGCCAGCCGGGCTCGAACAGCCGCTCAAGTGAATTGAAAAAGCTACAATCAAGTCAATACTGGTCTGAAAGCGCACCCATGGCCGCAGAACCTACTAGTTCAAGTTATCGTGAAGAGCGAACTCATGTCCCTTGGAGACGGCCTTTTGAACCCCGCTGTCATTCCACATGTCGTTCATTGCATCGCGAACTTTGAGGTCAGAGAATGCCTCATCGATACCCACGTCGGGTTCCAGATTTTCTATGAAACCCGCCAAAGGCTGATAGCACCATGTTAACAGAGTGATCAAAGGTAGGTGGGCATGTTGGTAGACTAACCCTTGTGTTATCATGCTCAAAATCAATGATCTCGGTCCGCATGATTTCTAGGAGAACCTTGAAAGCAACCACAATGTTCGAGTATATGACAGCTCGCGTCTGGCGGCGTTCATCATCAGGAAACCCTCCCGAGTGAATAATGCGCATTTGCTTTATGATGGTCGATTTCCCTGATTCACCAGCACCTAAACAGACTCGATAAGTATGGGCAAAGGGTAACAACTTTGGCTCAGACATACCAAGAAGAAGAATCTTAATTGTCCTATCCATGATTTTCTTATCATTTTTCAACCCCTTTTCTATCCTAGCATTCCGCTGAAGAGCATTTCTATCTTCCGCTACATCAGCGGGCTTTGAACTCATACAGCCCATCGTGTCCAGTGGGTGGGCCGCACGTCAACAAGCCGAGGTTCAAGATCTACCAAGTAATAATGATAATTCTGTCAGTTTGAAATTCCCGCGTGGATATGCATTCAAGATCTGAAAAGCCATACAAGCAGCTCCCGGGTGAATCAGGGATGCCCTCGGACTGCGACAGATAGCCATTCAAAGAGGGGCAATTGAGACATGCACCGAAAGCTGGTCAGAAACCCAAGAATCGGCTCTTGGGTTTCTTCCTACCTCTTTTCGGAGTAATATGGTCGGAAGAAACAGAAGAAAAAGAAAAACACCTACCAACCAAATCACAGAGAACCTGAAGCCAGTGAGAACTGATCCAGTGCTGTTTCAAGCGCCTCCAGTAGAGCACCAGCCAACCAAACAAGACAACCAATCTCCCTGGTCACCAGCGCACAAGTTCCACAAGTCCAACGGTTCCAGCGCCTAGGTATTGCCTTGTAGAAAGTTCTCGGGACGCAATCGAAGTAAACTCGTATGCTCGACGCGCGCTGTTGCGTTTCCAGCTCGGAATAAACAGGTTATTGCGGCTGTTTTTTTGGATCGGTATATGACCCAGCGGCGACAGAATATGTGTGAAGAGTGCAGCTGGGCGGGGGTTGATTGTCAAGAGCAATTCTAGACACTCGAGCGGGTAAGAGAAGTCGTCGTAGGCTCTCTCGATAAATAAACACCAAATTCAGAGACCCAGATCAGACGCCTTTGGCAATGACCGGATCCAAGGTATTTCGAGCGTCGGTGGGCGATAAGTTGCCGTTCCAAAGACAAGGCGGCAGCTGGGTAAGCGCAGAGGGGACAAAGGTACGACTCGATGATCAGAGCTCAGTTTAGTACATCTTTACCAGGCGATAACCAACAAGGAGGGAGGAAGATAAAAGCGGGTAGAAGGGCGGATTCTAGAATGAATCCTCGGAAATCCGCTGGAGAAGGAATCAAGGAAGCCAGAGACAAAGAGTCGCGCAATCCGTTAGTTATATCGATGCGTCCGATCGGAGGAGGGGGGCCCTTCATGGTCCAATTCGAGACAAGGCACGGAGCACTAAGAGCTTCTGGGAGTAGGCATGCTACTAATCTCAAATAAATAAATAAAATCCGAGGAATAAACCAGGAACGATGGCCAACAGAGACGGGTGTAGCTCGTGAGGAAGACCATGGCGGGAGTTAGTCTGGTTAGCTTCCTTTTAGTCAGTGCTAGTCAAGCTTCATATCCACTGCAGTCTGACTCGCGAGACTCTTCTGTAGCCGATTATTGCATTTCGACGGAAAGGAGACACTCACTTTGAATCTCTGAGATGGTCAGTTTGATCAGCCTGTTACCATGTCCAAGTCTCTTAGTTGCATCTCGTATACTGAAGTTCTACGGGAACAAGGTAGATACTCCGTGATACTAGTACTAGCTGGGGGTATGCTCCTCCAGCCGGTTCGTCTAGGTAACTCCACTCAAATTGCATGGCAAGTTACAACAGAGGCTAAACCAACACATTGTTATTATTATTACCCTGATTGTCTGACAGTCTCATATAAAGAACATTTCTATAATACAATGCGCGAAGGACTCGGATTGTACCTCGACTATACTAGAACTCAAAGAGATCTATCTACTTGAAAGTTTGCACCTCATGGCCGGCTTCGCTAAGAACGCAAAGCCACGTTTGGATTGAACATACGGAGTACTCTGGACTCCAGACTCCAGAGTATGCACGGATCGGCATGTATCCATCTGATTCTGCACCGAGAATAGTAGGACAGTCCGAGGTCCGTAGTTCTCGGCCTCATATAACCTTGACTCTGTACCTTAATTTGAACTGGTTGTCCCTCAGGATTCGAATCCTGTGTTTGTCTCGCCGAAACATAACATTTTCAGACTACGAAGTACCAATATTGTTCAAAATGTGGAGTGCATCCTCCATATTCATTGGATACGGTGCCCGGCTCTTCTCACGCTGATGTGTCAGAGTCCTCCCGCCCGTCCCTCATCCAAAGTACTGTTTGCGGCTGATACCCCTACTTGAGATGTCATCGTTTTTTCAGAGAGAAGCACAGGAACAAAGAAATAGTGATCTCGGCATCATCAAGTCGATATTAGCAGCTGATAGCCCCAGATGGGCAGAAAATAGAAAGACAGGGATGATGATGAGCTCCTCTCGAAACGAGGTGGATCTGCTCACTTCCGACCAGCCGGTTTCATCTCCTCGCCGGACCCGTGGACCACTGGACAAGCGGCCGTCTTTCACACTAAGGCAGGGGTAGTCTAACCTTGAACTTATCATTCTGGGGTCAGTTAACACTCTGAAGTCTGAAGAGTCGAGGACACCATGCAGCGCGGCACGGATTTGATGGATCCCTCCTTTTCGCGACAGATCATATGCCAATAATTCACGAGGCTATCTTATGCAAGCAACAAGGATATTGCAATTTACCTCCGATGCCAGTAATCCTACAGCTCGCCATTGGAATGGTGTATTTTTATTTTTTACTGCTTCTGGAAGAAAACACCCTTCGCTTTTCCGTAGCCTGTTCCGGAGTATGCTTGCTTTTCTTTTTCTTTTATGTTTGAAAACTCTATCAAGCCCATTATCACTGCATAACTTTCTTCTTCTTGTGTAAATCATCAATAGTGCCCTGTACTATCAGGATTCAGGATGTGTCTTTGACTCTTTGTTCTTCAGAGAGTCAGAGACTGATCATCACGAGTAAATTGTAATGCATCAATATAACACTGCTGAGCTGTACTGCTGAGCTGTCTTAGACTTTACTGTAGATTTGGAATGTTGGCTTACTAGGTTGAGATCGATTGATAATAATCTCTCTATTTGGTATTGTATAAAAATTAAGGGTCGGTTAAAAATGATTCTTTTGAGTCCACGTCGCACAGTCTCTTAGTTACTTGCGCCCCCGCAATGTACAATCTCAGTCTGGCCTGCAGTTAATAATGAAGATCTACCATATGCATGGCTCTGAAATATTGAAATCTGTTTACTGTCCGCCAACAACCCTAATAGGGATAACAGATACTATTGGTTATTAACCTTGGATGTTACAGAACAGCAGGGATTTGATACTAACTTAGATATCTACTGTAGTAATTTTATCATACTAGGTTCGAGAGTGAAACTATTCCCATTTGGGGGTGTCACGTGACTAGTCACCATCTCGTACTTTTAGCTGGAGACCCTTCAAGTTGCTTGTGCTCAGGGAGGGTATTTTTTTTTCCTAAATACTTACTTCGTCTGTAATCTAAAGCTTTACTTTTCATAAGTACAGATGGACATTCAAGACTACCCTACGACCGTAGGTTGATGGCCATAGACTACGTGATGCTGGCTGTGAGGTAAAGATTTAGTTACTATATAGCTTACGAGTAAAGGAGCCTTCCAAGGTTCTTATTAGTTGGAACTTGGAAGGAAGAGATAGGTTGAAAGGCCATGTGAGCACTGCGCACTGTGCAGACCAAGAGATACGCCCTATGGATCTACGGATGTCTAATAGGGCCTCTTTCCCTTCTTTCCATGTATAATACGGAGTAGAAAGATAATAAAGAGATCAAGAGTCTAGAGTACTTACCGTGGGACAACATTGACTGCTCTGAACTCTCCGTGTGTAACTAAGATTCAATTGATTTAGTGCTACCGGAGTTTGCAAGCAGGCTTCTTGGAAAGCCATCTGGAATTTTCTTCTTATATATAGTTCTTATCATTATTCTTAATTGTGATGTTGAGGATTTTATTGAATCGTTCGAATGTACAATACATTTTCGGGATATGGGGGACTCGGATTTGGGTACAGAGAGTCGAGACTTTGTAATCAGTACTCGATCTCTTTGGTAAGTTTATGGAAATGGTCATTTAAGGCATATTATAGGATTTTATGGCCTGTGTTTAGCTAGAGCTGTGCTGCTGGATATTCTGGTAACTCGATGGCTAATGCTGAGTCCCAGAGAAGCTGTCAATGACGGTATCCATGTTCTTAGCCTGCCAGCCAGAGGTATGACTATGAGTGTACGTACCTAGTGGAGCAACAATCGCGTGCGAAATGATGCTAATGGAAGGTTGGAGCTATTATTTATCTAGGAGGAACGTCCCATAGGGATTTCTGGTTCTTCATCTATTTTGTACATATAAATAGCGACCTCAGCATCATTCGTAGACTTCCTCCTCAATTAACCGATCCATTCTTTATTTAATTATCTCTTCCTACGCCGATACTTTTATGCTTTACCATGGGCCAATGTACAACCAGAGTCTGAGTCTCTAGGCCTATCTTGCCCACGGTGCCTACGTACCTAGCTAGGTAAACCCTTGGGTGCCAAGGAGAGCTCATGCTAACATGATTGAATACTGCAGTTTCCTAACTAAAATCCACCTTTATTACTATAAAACGCGTCTAGAGCTACCAGAGCTTGCAAACAGGCTTCTTGCTGGGGCAGTCAAACGCCTCTTGGAACTCGAGCGAGTTTGCCATTGTTCCCTGCAGTAAAAGTCAGCTCGGTATCAAGAAAGGTGAAGACAAGGAAAAAAAAAATAACTCACGATAATTCTCGCCGGTTTAGGCGCATGAGGATCGTTATAGATGGCCTGCTGGGCGGCCTCGGGGGTCGTCTTGCTGCACCACCAATTTGCGTAGGAAACAAAGAAGACCTGCTCTTTGCTGAATGCAGAGAGACCAGGGAGATGGAGATCTGGGTGCGCCTCGTCGCGCTTTTTCCAAGCGTGATATGCGGCTGCAAGGCCGCCGGCATCTGCAATGTTCTCGCCCAAGGTGAGGCGGCCATTGACATGTAATGGCTCCAAGTTCTTCCCAGGGACGGTGAACTCGGAATACTGATCGACGAAACACTGTGCACGCTCCTGGAAGCTCTCCACGGTCTTCTCATCCCACCAATCGGTGTAATTTCCCGTCTCATCGTAATGTCGTCCCGTGGAATCAAACGCTATAATTCATGCGTAAGCGAGGCCTCACGTTGTAGTGTCGAGAGTCGAGTACTTACCATGGGAGAGTTCATGCCCACTGACCGCTCCGAACGCTCCGTATGCCAGGTATAGCGGAGCAGCGGGCCCATAGAAGACTGGTGGTTGCATGATCCCAGCAGGGAATACGATCTCATTTCCAGGAGGATTGTAGTATGCATTGACAGTGGGTGCAGTCATGTCCCACTCGTTTCGATCAGTCGGCTTCCCCAACTTGGACCAACTATTCTCAATATCGAATTCTGCGACAGCGACGCCGTTCTCGAAGAAGGTATCGTTCTCGACCGAAAGGCTCTGGTAGTATTTCTCCACATCGGCAGGATCCATCACATCGGGGCTCTTTGTGGGATATCCTATTTTCTGCACAATGTTGCCAACTTTCTGGATGCCCAATTTCCTCACTTCGGGCGACATCCAACTGGTTTGGTCCAAGGTATAAACGAAGCGGTCCTTGATATCGGAAACGACCTGGTCCCCAAGCTTCTTGGACTCTTCAGGAAACGCGTTTAGGACATAGAATCGGCTGAGGATCCATCCAAGATCACCGTCCAAAGTGGCAATGCATTTCCGCCACCGGTCTTTCTTTGCTTGGGGATCTTTCCCAGCAAGCACATTGTTGAATTCACGCAAAGGTTGAATCTTCGCACTCTCAATGTGCTCCGCGTATACCTGGACGAGCTTCCACTTGAAAAAGAGCTGGACGATTTCCCTTGGAGTCTCATTCAAAATTTTGGACAGCGACTTCATGTACGATGGGGAGCCAACAATCAGGCGATCAGCTTCGTATTCCGATGGTGCGAGGCCCGAAATGATATCAGATAGTAAGACCTGGGGCAGAAGCGACTTTGTTTCCTCGATGCTGCGGGGGTTATAGTATCGCGTGACGTCCTCTTGTGTCTCCGTGTCCGGCGTCACATCCGCGAGCTTTGATTCGAACGTCACCACATCTCTGACACGCTGCGTTGTCTGCTTGTTGCCGATGAAGCCGCCAAGAACCTTCTCAGCCATCGTGGTATAGCTGCTCACAGTCTCTGTATCGTTGTAGTACTCCCTCGCTGGAAGCCCAATCCATCGAGGCGGGTTTACGAAAATTACAACGGTATCTGGATCACGGTCATCAGGCTACACCGTCATATCAGCCTTGATCCAGAGCATTCATGATGGCCAGATAACTTACCGAAACGAACGGGCTTACAAGAGTCGGAATGCCAGACTTTAAGAGATACAGCACAGCATCAGTCAGGCCGGCCTCAGCACCCTCTGTGGCATCGAGACTATATATCTTCTCAAAGTCTTCCAGCATCTTATCCAGAGGTTGAGTCCCGCGCTTGCTGACCGTCTCTTCATCAACGCAAGCTTTATATCCAGCCTTCAATTTCTCAAATATGTTCAAATCAGCGGGGTTTGACGGTCTCGGTGACTCAAGTAGGTGACGAAGGCGTGACTGAGAGGCCTCCTGCATAAATGTCCCAGCGAATATATCTCCTTGGTCAGGGCGCATATCATGCTGCTCCCTCCAGCCGCCACAGACATATTGGTCGAAATCCGTGCAGGGATCGATATTGGCGTAGTCCGGGTCCAAGTTGCGTAGTATCTCAGAGGCGGCGTTGACGCATTCAGGGGTCTGGCAGATAGGAGGCGCTTGCCTGTGAGGGGAATCCTTGTTGGACGGAACGTCTGAGTTATAGCAAGAGTATTAGCAAACTAGAAAAAGCACATCAAAGAAGAGAAAAAGTACCTATAAGTGACGATACGAGATACCCAGCAGTCATGAGGATAAAGACACCAAGTGTTGACAAGGTGATATGGCAGAGTGTGGAAGAGAGCCATGCCCGACTCGGCCTGCACCCACGCGGTCTTGCGGCTCGGTGACGGAGATTAAAGGCATCTTTCGAAAATGTAGAGATAGTACGGCGGTTTTCGAGCTTGGGCTCAGAGTAATCTCGTAGGAGAGAGGTGCTCTCCGAGCCATCATCACTGCTAGAGTCAGTACCCCGAACTTTTAGATAAATAATTGCTTGAGCTGACCTTATGGGCGTGTTGGGCGTATCCTGGTCACCCATTTTGTCAATCAAGAGCTCCAATGTTCATCCGACGATTGATTCGCGAGGTACGCAGTAGACTCCGGGGGGGGACACAGTAGAACGGGGTTCAGGATTTTCTGAACGGGGTTTGGAACTCCCGCCAAGGAAAATTTTCAAATTCCAACCCCTGATCACCTTTCGCCCGAAAATCAAAATTCCAAACCCTGATCAG